>VYXB01006071.1:234083-296211 GCA_013397135.1 Pachyramphus minor
AAACTGTAAGCACTTCTTCTTCCCCACAACTATCTTCAAGGAGGAAGCACAGCTCCTCCTTGAAAACAGCTGAAAACTTGCAGTTAAAGCTCCTCTGCAAGTCAGGACTAATTCAGCTGAGTAAAATTAGAAGACTCTAAAGTCAATGTCAGTGATGATAAACTCAGGCTCCACAAAAATGGAGCACATCGAGTGCTAGTTGCACAAATTTCTGAGTAAAACCCTTGCTGGACCACACATTTTGTCCATCTTATGCCTCGGGATAAAGCCTTCAGTGTTTACTGATGCAGCACTCACACAGACCTCAACCGAGCTTTCCCAGCAGAGAAATCCTGGCCTGTAAAGTATGAGCCAGGCTCAGGGGAGTAATATCAGTGCACATAACTCTATCCCACAGTCAGTGCCACAGCCCAGCATCCACTCCTCTTGCACACCTTCCCCCCATTACTTGCTCTGACATCCATAAGGAGGGGTGAGGGGAGTATCTACAAGCTTGCAGCTGTCAAGCATTAATGCTAAATCCTGGCCAAGTAACAAAACTTTAATTACAAGCTGCAGCTCTCCACGCACAACAAAATGTTCGGCGCTGACATCAGAGCTGCCCTCAGCTGCTCCGGCTCTTGAGAGACGCAGTAATTACAGCTGTGTTCTGCTCGGAACCACAGGCTGCTCTCAGTCTCTGTTCAGCAGCTCTACAGCTCTGCAGTCATTTGGCTGAGGTCTGTCACTACCACCGTGGCTGCACATGGTCAGGAAAAAAACCACAGGTTTCTCGATGGCCCCAGACTCCAATTTGCTTTAATTGCAGCACACGCTGATTTTTATATTTGGGGAAGAAAATGACTTGAAATTGCTGCTAACACTGATGTGAACTGCAGGGGGAGGAAATGACAGTTGAGTCAGGAAAGTCTAAAATGGATGTGAGTAAAGTCTCTTACGTAGCCAATATGGCCTTATATTCACCAGCTCTATGCACAAGTCCTCCTTGTCTGAGTTGAAAAATCCTATTTAACCTGCAAGCTCCCAGGACACTCCAGCACTACCTTTTCTCCCTTTTCTTGGCTGAAGGAAACACCAGCTGCTCGTGAAATCTTTCAGCTGAATACTGAAGAACAACCACCCACTTTTTAGCTTCATGCAAAGCTGTGAAGCTCCTGTGTGGCATGAACGCTACGCTGCTTTAACCACAGGAAGGCGAAATCCTAGAACAAGAGAGCTCTTGACACATTCCTGTGATTCCCACTAACAGAAGAAACACATCACTTAATGTCCTTCAACCCTTTTTTAAATTAGTGCCTGCCTTCAGAGAGGGAGATGGGAGTGCTGTAGACCCTCAGGCAGTGCTGAAGAAGTGATGTCTGGAAGGCAAATTCAGGCAACCCCCCTCCCCAAAATGTCAAATAAGACGTTTTTCCAAACGCAGCAGTAATTAACACCTAGAGAAAGAGAAAAAGCAGGGCGATCTCTGTTAATGCAGATATATTATAGATGAACAATGACATTGATTTTAACAATTGCCCTTGAAGTTGATTTTTCACCTTTAAAGTATTTAATCATACCTCTGTCACAATGAAAATTCCCCGTCAGCTCCATTTTGCAATAAAAGTACAAATATAGACCTCAAAATGCTGTGGTCAACCAGCACATGGAGAAGAAAGGTATTGAACAACCACTCCTGGGTGAGAGACCTCCCGTGCATGGCTGCCCTATTTTGACTCACCCAACCACATACATCACAACATCAAGTTGGAAAGGGATCAAAGATCCCAGGGCATCCTACAGGACTCATACTGCCTGGTGTACATTAGCAGCTTGAGGAAGGTCAGAAACACAACCATGACTGCTAGAGCTATGTTCACTTTGGATGTTGGCTAACAATGCCTTTCCCTTTGAGAGAAGACAGTTCCCTGTCTATGACAGTAACCACATCAAAACCTGACAAATATTTTCCCACACAGATGTAGCTGCCATAAAAGGTTGTCACTTTGTGGGTTGGCAGGCAAAAAATAACATGCCAACCCTTAAAGGAAAACTGGCTGAAACTAAGCAGAAGACATTCTGGACTTCCATTTGAAAATCTAGCATAAACACAGCCTTAGAGCTCAATTAAGCCTCTGTGTACAACAGGCAGAACACTCCTGCTAGCAAAGAGATAATCTTCAATCTACATGAAACACTTAAAATTCATTTTGAAGAAAGAGCACCCAAGAGCAAAATTACCCCCAGGGTGGAGGGCAGATGAGAACATACAAAGACTGTATCTTTACATACATTAATAGTTTCTTAAATAATATCTTCTGCTCCAAGTTAAGCAAGAACATGGGCAACACTTTAGATGTCAAATTTGTATGTAGATAAGAGTACTAGGTCAGTGCTTCGGGGAAAAAAAAAAAGAATCTTTTCTCTACTGCCTACTACTACTCCAGATAATCCAGACAGATACATGCTCTCATGTGTATGACTGCACTGCATCTTGTAGCAGTCCTGACAAAACAGCACATTGAAGCCTACAGATGTGGTGCAACCAAGAAAAGGCTACAGAAGCCTCTCGCCACAGAAGACACTGAGTTAGAGCACAGAGCAAGGAACAGTTATGTTTCTGTATCGTGAAGGGTTGAATATAGTGAGAAATATACAGGCTGTACTCGTAATTGCTGTAATTAAAGGAAGGACTATCCCATGGTGAAATTAATACCTGGGAAAAAAAGCTGTTCGGAGGAGTGAATGATAAGCATCAAAACACAGCGCAGCTTTATGACTTCAGAGAAACCCCAGTGGCCATCCTATTTTGTAACAGAAGCCAATTCGAGGAAGTATAAATGTTCCTCTGAATGCAAGAGAATGAATGCATTGTTTGAACAAGCCTTTCATCTAAAGCACTTATGAAATACAGTGGTAATAAATGCGTTTACTTTTGTAATACTTCCACAAGTTTGTTTTAACATGTCCTGGTAAGTAACTGTCATTTAGAACAAAGCATTCCAAACAGCTGTTATTACTAGATTAAAAATAATAATAATAATCTTCTTAATATAAGGCCAAATGCAACCTCAACCTTCAAACTTTTGTTACCAAAATTTATCTGTGCTACACTAAATCACTTACCATATATGAAGGAAATATTAAAACCCGCTTATGTTTGCCACATGGCCATTGGGGATCATCTAAAAGATTTGGGTCATATTCAACAAAGTCTCCCAGGTCGCTACCTATAAAACAACAGTAAACATAAGAAATCAATTCATTACATCAAGAAATCTCTAGACTTAACAGAAGTGGTAAACGAGTCCACAGATATTGCACAATACTGTCTTTGTTCAAGATTTTTGACAGACATGAAACATTGCTCTAAATCCTGAAAATTCTGAATATTTCTATACTGATGTGATTTGCAAAGATATAGAGGGCGTACTGCTTTTGAATTACCTGGTAAATGTGAACTCAGGGCTTAGAGAACAGCAAAATTATATAAAGCTCCACAATGACTTTTATTCCTGGCAACAAGTTTTCATCTGTTTATGCAAATGTTTTGATTTGTTTCATTTATCACGCCAGAATATCTTAAGCATATAGTGCTTTGGCTTATACTTTGTGTCTGGCTTTGTAAACACAGCCCATTCCAGCCTAATAAAGGTCACAAGTGGAATTTACACCTTCAGCTCATGACTACTGTGTTGCCACTGTAAATTTTCCATAGCAAAGGAAGGAAATGATAAGCCTGGTGCAGGAGGAACAAACGGTGGCGATGACAGGAGGAGGCACACTGAGAGCCCTCGGGGGCTGTCAATACGACCAACACGCTTGTTTACTTAACTTTCCATCACCCATAAGCAAGATTTGCTAAACAAATACCGAATGAACTCCGTTCCACCCACGACATGAGACAGCATTTTGCTTAATTTAAGCTAAAAGGGGTACTAAGACATGTGCCTGTCCTTCACAATAACTGCCTATCATCAGTGTACCCACAGATATTAAAACAAGCTTCTTGAGAAGTTACCTGCATCAATGCTCCCCTGGGTGCTGTTAGCTCTTCCTAAAGAAAGGCTACGATGGCTTGCATTGCGAAACTGGGAGAAGGATGAGGTGGAATCTATGGTGTTTCTCCGCGTTCCCAGAGCATTGGTGGGAAATAGGAACTGTGTGTAAGAAACCGTCTAAAAAACAAGTCAAAATGGACAGACAGTTACTTTCAGCCCAGCACGGTCGCAGTGGGATGCTTTTGGTGCATTCCAGTTGGAAGCAAGAGAAGCCAAATAAGTGGAGGATTTTCTGGATTTAGTAGTTGGGCACAGATGAATAAACACCAGTCACCTACATTTGCTTCAGTGCAGTTTATCCATGCAAAAAACGCTTTTGCAAAGGCATTAATTCTTCAGCAAAACAAACAGACACACACAAGCTCTAATACACTGGATTTACAAAATCCTACTCAAGGGTCAGATTTAAAAATATGTCAGTTTGGTCAGGTTTTTTTCAGCGGGCCTTCTCTGTAGCAGATTTCAGCAGCTTCTTTATTGAACTAGCATCATCTCTATGGGTCCTTCAGCACACAGCTGCCAGAGGCAGATCACTTGAACATTGCTAAACTGAAGCACTTTCTCTTCTATTTTTCTTCTTTAGGACTTCATCTGGTAGAGTCTTATTGGTGTAACAAGTAAGCTCCAGTTCATAGCAATGGTTGTAGGAGATCATTTACTACCTCCAAACATGGACTAAGTGTGAATGAGTAACTTGTGACAAAATTATTTTTAGAGTGCACTGATTCTCTGCTTGTACCCTTGGCCAGGAATAGGCTATGCCTTGCTTCCTGTCCACTTATTTTCCAAAAATAACATTGTATTGAAGAAAAAAAAAAGTATTCTCAGACTCTAGACTGGTTTATGAGGAGGTCAGAACAGGTATCAAATAAAACATGTGTGCTTTCATTAATCTAAAAGCAGACAGATTGTCTTCAGGAATTTACAGCCTGTGGTCTGGCCTGACACCTGGTTAGGTGAGCACACCATGTGTAGCAGCATTGACCTAGGGCCTTTAAATGCATATATGACAGCAGACTGGGTAAACTGAGCTGTAGAAAGTAAATCAGGCTTTCAGCAAGAAATGTTTTCTTTTATGATTAAAACTGTCTCTCCACTACGTATTTCTTTAAAATGGATCACTTCCCTAAAGATTCATAATTGTTTATTCTATTCAAGTGAATGAACTCTTGGATTTTGAAAGACTCATCAGATTTCTGCTACTATTTTCCTGCTTTTGGAAAAAAATATTGTTAAGCAAAATTTTATTAAATACAATTGAAAGCAATCAGAATTACAGCTTACAACTCTTACCAGAAATTATTTTCAAACTCCTGACAATATACTTTGCAGTGATACCTCCTGCTAGAGCCAGGGGAAGGCTGTGTAATTCGGTTACGCTTTGGAGATTTAGATATTGCCAGAGGCAAATTTCTTCAAGGATACAGAGCTGTTTGCATTAACAGCTTGGGCAGTCCTCATGAATTTTTGCTAAGCTTATTTACAGTTGCACATACTGTGCTTTAACTACTGTGTTACACTGCTAGTTATAATTTATATTTCTCCTTGTTATTAGTTAAGCCATTTTTTGCCTTTTAACATAAAATTAAAGGGAGTAGGAACGGAAGCATCCCCACCTTCCCATCTGCTCCAAGCTCCACACCTTCAAGACCAATTATCTCTTTCAGACACACTCCAGTAGAATGGCACTGGCGCCCACCATCCAGCTTCATATCCCTGGGAAACAGAAAGAAGAGCAGAAATACCTCTTAATACACACGCCTTGTTCACCTTCCACCACCCAGTGCTGAAATTAAGGTGCGGCATTAAACCAAACATGCCAACGCAAAGCACAGACCAGACAACTTTTCCTATGGAAGGCACTTGTGTTGCCTAAAACACATTATAGAGAAGCCCCCCACTTTTGTTCCAGCTTGCAGCTCATACCGCACCTGTGGTACAGAGCAAGGTTCCCCGTCATTAGGCACCTTTGGCAGAACCTGCCCCTGGGAAGGAACTGGAAGTCATAAACTGTTTAAGTGAGATACAACAATCCAGCTTGAACATTGAACTGAACATTTAACTGGCATGTATCCAGCAGACAGATGCTCCCAGACCACATACCTCACTCCCCTATATGAGACAAGGTAATTTCCTGTGAAAGCCTCAGTGAAAGCCTCCGGGAGGGATTTCTGCTCCTCCAAGCACAGGAGAGTGCCCAAAGCCCTCCTGGTGGAGGCTGTCAGGAGAAACCTGCTTTTCCATCACCCTGTGATATAAACTTGGGGATCTACTTTAAAAGGACTAACCCACACAGCATCTTACGCTTGGACATAAATGAGATGCCTGAGACAAGCAGGCTGTATGCCATGCTTCAGCCTCATGATTAAAATGTGAGCTAAGGTAAAGAAGACTGAGCAAATCTGTGCTCCACAAATGACAGCTGCATACAACTCCAGACTATTTATCTTGCATATTTTCCTAGCTGATTTCCGCTGAGGTCCAAGTATGTGCCTAAAAATCTGTGCGGAAGAGATGCTGACACTGAGGCAGGGAGAAGCCCTGCAGGCTCTTCATCCAATTGCAATGTTGGGCTATATCCTGCTGTGTCTCTGTGCACCCTCTTTTCTTGCCTTTCCTTTCCAACCAAACACATATTTTATTTCTCTGAAACATGGCAATCCTGAGTCCTGAGTAAATCATGTACCTTACTGCTGGAGAAATCTGACACGTCTATCTACTGGAAAACATACTTCAGGGACAAAGGAAAAGACTGTATCAAGTTTCTAATCCCAACGCAGTCCTCAGTTTCTTCATTAGAGTTCACTTAGCACAGTGTCATATTATCATTCTTGTTTCCTGATATCATGTTACTGAGGGGCTGGACAAATAATTATGTAAAAATAGCCCTCTGTGAGAGTCATGGTATTAGCCTCTCCATTCTTGTGCAGAAAGTGCTTAAGAGAACTACTTCTAAAAGAGATAAATGCCAAATAGTAACCATTTCAGCAGGTCTTATCTATGAAACAAATGCACAACCTGAAGAAGCCCCTGAACGCAAAAATGAAAACAACTATCTGAATAACCTGAAATCAGAACAGTTTAGTTTCCTTCCATTCAAGACCTTACAGACACAGAGCAAGAAGTAATGCTGTTACAACTTTGAAAACAAGTCACAGAGAAATTTCTCCACACACTTATAGATAACTTTGTAACTCATCAAATGGAAATCCATCACCCTTTGAAGAGTCAGCACAACAGCTTTAAAAATTAAAGAGCGGCTCTGGGGACTGAAAAGAAATCGGTGCTCTGGAAGCAAGGAGCAGGGTCAGCTGGCATGTGTGAGCACATACAGGGATCATTCTGTGACATCAGCTGAAGAGTGATGGACACTAATGCCTCCATTTCTGTATATTTCTGCTGTTTCTAAAGAATACTCTCCTTTCAGGACCCTGTGAACAACATTGCAGTCATTCTTCCTTATCCTAGGTGTATTGCAAAGGCTATTTGGGGTCTTCCCCTCCTCCACATATGCTCTATATTTCTAGGTAGTATATGGTTGCTTGTGTTGTAAAATGCAGTAATAAAATATTACTCTTTGGAGAGAAATGCGTCCATAAAAAAGAGAATTAAACTTCCTCTCTTGAGGAAAATTAGCACCAAACAATGTGCAGTTTCTTACAAGCACGTAAAAGGCTCATCCTGGCTTATACACATCCTCCTCTCACTCATAAAAGACCTTGGTGAACACCTAATATGGAATTCCTATGCTATTTTACCGTGTCCTCTTCGAGTTCCCTATCATGTTATCAACAGCAAGTTAGCCAAGTTTTTGAAGAACAGGCCTTCATTTTTTCCCTCCCTCCTATTAAAGACAAAAGAGTTCACGGACGCCTCAGCAAAGCTCTTGCTGGGCGAGCAAGCCCAAGGGTTGCCACTGTGCTGCTGGGTAGAGCTCCAGCAGAACTGCTTCCTCCCCACACCCCCAAAATCCCAAGAGCAACAGCTAGGAAAGACCTGGGAGACGCCTTCATTTAGCCCTCTCCAAATGGCAAGTCATGCCTAGGGATGAGTTGGGAGGGTTGTTTGGGTACAGCCACCACACCAGTGTGGCCAAACACTGCCACCAAGTTCTTCAGGACACGTGCACTCGCATGGCACCACAGCCGAGGGGCCCCGAAAGGGAGAAGCATACGGAAGAGAGGCACCTTTTATAAAAACCAGCCAAGCTTTCACTGTGTTTAAGTTATTTAGATTACTGATGGGACTGAGGAATTGCACAAACCAATACACAGTGCTTATATATACATATATATATATATATATACCAATATACGGTGCTTAGAAAATGCAGAGTAGGAAAGATGGTCCTTGTCAAAGAGGTTTTAAAGGGAAGAAAACTTCCTTTCTCCTCTCCTGTTTTATTTCCAAAAGTGCTTTTTATCAAACTTTTTAAGGGATTTGAGCAGACATAGAAAAGCAAAAATAAATCATGGGAACTTTTACTACCTTCACTTTATTTGAGCAGGGAAGGCTTGAGGAAACAAGATCAGGGATAACATTTCTTTAGGAGGCAAAAAACTAGATCCCAGTTGCTGTCAAAGTTTAGGGAGTTACTCTGATTTACACCAATATCAAGCTCTAGATATTCTATTTGTGCATACCATTTCCAGAAAGCTGAACAGTGTTATAAATTACACTCAAGACTAAGCATCGCATTTAATTTATTCAGGACTTCAGAATGTTGAGGAATACATCTGGCCCAGGTAGCTGAGACTGAGATGCAGATTGAAATGCAGACTGGCTCCAGGTGGGAACCCGAAATAAGAGGCTGTGAACAGCCAACCTTTGGGATAACAAAGGGCATGAAGATGGGTGAGACACAGCAGGAGCTGAGAATTGCGGGCCTTTTGGATAACAAATGAGATGAAGAGAACCAGCGAGGTGGAAGAGGTGGACGGACACAGAGAAGGGGGAAGGAGCCGAAGAGGAAGTGGAGTGAGACTTTAGCTCAGGGAGTCTCTGAGGTTCCTTTGTTGGGGGTGCTCCCCTGAGGCAGCAGCTCAAGCTGTTTCTGTGTTACTGAGCCATGAGTAAATGGCTTTATGGAAGGAGACGTCTCAGACTCTGCTAACAGAAACCCGGTAAGGAATTGTGGTCTGACCGAGCGTGCGTGTGGTGAGTTTAGGGAGTGAAGCGGGACACCTGTCAGCTCACTGGAGCTGCCCGTTGGGAAGGAGCTTCAGTCCCAGCAATTAAAGTCTCTGGACTCGGTAGTGTGACTGATAGAGAGTCTCATAAGTGGTCAGACTGGGTACTTTCCTTAAAAAGGAAAAAATGAAAAGTTTCTCACTCTAACAGAGTTCACAGATTTTCTTGGAAGAACACCAGGTGACTTGGGATCACAGATTTGTTGTCAGATGGTGAAAAATTTTACTGAGCAGATAGATAAGGATCAAAACAAGAAATCTCATCATGTCTTTTATTAGCCAGGCCAGGATTAACAGAATATAAATTGGATGCTGTTACCTTTCGAAGTATAACATTTCTTTAATGAACCAAATGTTATGCTTTGACGTGATCTACAAAGTCCCATGCAAGACTCCTGCTGGGCACTTGCTCTTTAAGTGACAGTAACAGTTGAGCACTGTAACCCATGAATAATTTAAGAGTCCATGAAATATTAAATAGATTTCTAGATACATGAAAAAGCCTTCTGCTTACTGAAAAAAGGAATCTGATAATTGTTATTTAGAGATGTCAGCCTTCTGTACCTATATTTCATGCTTAGTGATTCCTGACTCCTAAGATTTATTCCAAAAGCAAAAGCAGTTCACAAGACACCAAGAAAAGATGCTGTTCTCATCCGTCACTGTAAATAATTTCTACTTATCGTCTCTGTTTACAGGGACAGGGGAAATGACAGCTCTGGAAAAGATGCACAGCCAGTCAATCCAGCAGCAGATTTCCCACTGCCTGAAACTGCCTGCTACAATTGATCAAGAGCTTTCAGAGTCTAATGCCATTAGTGTTGCCAGAAAAACTCCAGCTGCAATTTAGAGGGAGAGGGGGTAGAAAAACTCCTGGAAAGATGGCCCTAATAGGCCAGATTCCTTTTCCTCTCTCCAAAGATACTTAGGTGTCAGTGCACCTCTTCTCCTAATGTTTTGCCCAACACAGAGTAAAAATATTAGGAAGATTCATTGATTAACTTCAACCAAAGGGAACAGGGCAACCCAGAAGAATGAGCAATGGTGGCTCTATAAAATTCATGTGTGAGATGATCAGTTTTGAAATGTCCCATTGAGGGAAAAAAGCCCTCAGTAAATTCTGTAAATCTAATATATGCTTGGTTTTCTTTTTTTGTTCAATTCATGAGAAGGCTAAAAGAATGATAGGCCTACAGAATGATAAATGCTCAGGAAAAGAACTCAGATTGATGACTTAATCAAAACTGCCTCGCATACAAAATCTGATGGGGAAGAATAGCAAGGAACTTTGTAACAAATCTGAAGGACATAACAGAGTATCCTGCTTTGCTGTCTGCTTATTGCTACTACCCATATGGCAATTTAGATACTCTCATTTCTCCTGTAAATATTGCCCTGTTTTCCACACTCACTCACCTGCCAAACAACTGATGGCAGGGGTGTGTCAGGGCTGCAAGACAACCTCACCTAAATGCTTCTTTTTTTTTTTCCTCATTTTGCATACGACTTTCTTACCCAGTTTAAACACTAAAGATGAACAAAGGTTGTATGGTTTAGGTAAAGAAGGCTGTTGGGAATGCCAGGTCTATGAACTAATTGATCATTGTGGTTAGATATTATCTGGAGTGATAGTATTGAAAACCTCTCACTCCTGTGCATCATTGAACTCATTATTATTCTGGCCAGCACTTAGTTAAATTCAAAGTTAAATTCAGCAGCAACTTATATTTAGAAACTGGATGAAGCTGGTTAGTAGCATTTCTGAGAAGGACACAAATTCTTTATATCTAACGACTTGCTGCTTTACTTCAGAAGAATGGTCCGCTTCCTGGGCTTCAATCCATTTGATTACTCATACTGCATTATTTCCCATAGCTGGAGGCAAGTTTCATCAGATGAATACCTATATTTTTGTCAAGGCAGCAATATTCTGCAGCTGTGCCTGCTGCAGATACGTTTCTAGCTCCTTAATAAATTCAATGCCACGAAGAAAAAAAGATGAGGTGAATTGGCCATTTTTATAAGGATGTGCACTGCCTGATGCTTTGAGTTTTCTGTCTTGTAACTCACCACCTCCAGCCCTGCCATCAGTCAGTCACTGTGAGCCCAGTGGCTGAGAGTTTAATGTAAGACTAACCATGTTGCAGTGCTGCATTTGGGTGACACCACCAGCTCTTCTCCTCCCCCCAAGGTCCTCCAGATTCATCTTCTGGACAGGACTTCACAAGCTCTTAAAAGATTCTTACATCACAAAAAATATCATCAGAATAGGTACGATTTCAATCCATGAATGCTTTTGCCATTGATAAAAACAAGCCTAAAAAATTCCTTCTCAAAAACATTTTTAAATTATGAACCATAATGCTGTGTGCCAAAGGAAAAAACAAAAACAGAATTATAAACCCAACTAACTACACTACTTGTTATTCTTGGGGGAAAGACAACCTTCCTCCTCCTTGATAAAACATCTCTGACAGTGACAGTGACATTGTTATCATGTTTTTTTTTTTTTTGGAAATTGCTTAGATACCTTAAAATACTAATGAGAATTGGACTGTTCTCACTTGGCTGCAAGCATATGCAGAGCATTTTTGCAGGCCATCATGTCCTGCAGGCCACAAGGAGCAATTATGACAACATCTGTGACAATTGCCAGAGTTGTACCATCTCCTTGGAAGTTCATGGAGAAGTGGTGCCTAGAGAAGCTTCAAGATGAGGCAAGTAATGGAGAATGGGTTGGTTCCCTTCTTCCCTGCCCAGGATATATGCCTTTTCCAGAGTAGCTACCTGGAGGCAAAGCTGAACCTGGTCCATCCCCATCCTGGCTGGGGTCACACGGTGGATCCTCGTGTGAGTACCCTTGCACAGACCATGCTGAGGAGTGGGGTGGGCAGAAACCTGGAGACACCTTCCTGAAGAGTCTGGCCATAACAGTTCCTCTTTAGGGACTTGAGTGCCTGGAGCATGACCCGCCTTATGGCTAGAAAGCTAGTATCTGCTGTGTCTCATCCCCAGCTCCTGTCTCAAAGGGCTGAAATCCAATTCACCTCAAACCATCTGGAGCCCATTTCCAAATGAATAATTCCTTCAAGTCTTGTTTAATCCATCAGCAAACAGCTTCACTCTTTGGTTTGCCATGACACAAATCCCCTCTGAGGGCCCCGAGCAGGTCAGCATGCGTGTGTACATGCCTGTGCTCAGAGTTTGTGTGATGGGGCAGCTACTTGCTGTTGACCTGAGGCATCTTCCACTGTCCTGGAAGACGAACAGTATCAAGGCTCAGCTACACTTGCTGTGAGCTTCCACTATGACAACCAACTTTCTGACAAAGGAGGTCTGTGCCACAGCAGTCCAGGGGATGCACAAGGTGCACTTCTGATAAAAATGGGAGGTGACTCCCTCCAATTTTATGCCCATCTGCAGAACTAGACGGGGATTAATTCTCATCTGCAGCAAGGAAGATATGAACTGGATGTTGAGCCAGAAATCCATTTTCAATACCCTTCACAAAGTAGCTCTTTCATCTTCTGGAATATTATATTTAAAGAAGAAGGAGGAACTTGAAGAATAGTATTACATTACATATGATCCTTCAAATTTGCAAGTATTACTAAAGAATATTGGGGTGTCAACATGGTCCATAGTATAACATCAGTGAATGGTGAAAAAGGAGAGGAGAAACAATTTTTTAAAGCACAAGTATCTCTTGACAATGGTAAAAAAAAAGGTTCAGTAGTCACTGCTGCATCTCCTCATGCATGTGTTTTGATTGTAAACGTTACTGCAAAAATGTCTGTGTGGTAACAGTATGTGTGTTGCACAGGTTACTTTATTCCTCGTAAAAATTCATATTTTGAATAACCTTTATCCATGAAGGTTTCCAATACATTGAAAAAAGGAGTAGCAACAGCACAAACCAAACCTACAGTACCAGCATTAGCACTTGAATTTCCTTTCCTCTAACTTGTGCATCACACAATGGCTTTGTATGTCAAAAAGACATCATCAAAGCCAAATATTCAGACTACATTTTTGGTGTTGCTGGATCCTGTAGGTGCTACCTGCCTCTGCAGATCAGCCTATAATGATAATTTCTCTGTGTGTGTCTCTTAATTTAAGAACAGAGGCAATAACACTGTTACAAGTGCTCCTACAGGTGCAGGACAACCTGCATCATTACATCACTCCTCTGAGCCACCACTAAACCCTGTGTAGGGTTTGATGACTTTGGGCTTTAACACCAAGAGATGCTGGGGACCAAGGGATGCCAGCAGGTAAGATGCTCAGCACCTCCTTCAGCTCCTGACTTGCAGTGTATCTTTCCCTACATTGCTTTCACCTGGCTCTGTCTGCTCTCACAACTGCTCTGCTGGTCTAGAAAAGCAAGCTCTGGTCCAGTCCATTACCCTACTCTTGGCCATGGAAATAGGTAAAGCTGTGCCTGTATTCATGTCAGTAAAGATGCTGACAATCTTAATGTAGTCAGATATGGAGAGAATTTATGTCCTTTATCCACAAAAGTACTCGCCTCTCAGTGACTCCAGCAGGAGATAGTCCATCTCAAAACCTTTGTCAGTTTAGTTTTAGTTCTCCCCCTTTCCCTTGCATAAAAGCACTTGAAGCTAAAACATTAAGTTTCCATTGGACTCAAGATAGGGAAAAATTCTGAGGACAGAAAATTCTAGTTATTAGATCTGTACATGACTTTTTTTTCTCCCCACATCAGTCTCTGCTTTATACATTTTACTTCTCTTCATTGTAATAGAGAAGACTAGCGAAAGTAATTCCCCTGGCACATGGTGTCCTTCCTTCTAAGCCTCAGCAAGTACCATCAGATTGGCCTTCTGAAACTTCAGGGAGAAAAACCTGTCATTCATCATCATCAGCCTGTATGCTGCTCTGAGTACGCTTCCCTTCAAAAGCCTCCTGGCAGCTTCACTCCAGTGAGCTGGCAGCTGCCCAGCTGCTGGGGAGGGGTATTTGGGAAATGTATCCCAGGGGACACCTCAAACTTCATCCTCTCATGTATACTTCCATGGCTCTCCTCCCTGCACTCCCCAGACCTCCATTTGTATTAGTACAACCACTTAAAAACATGGTTTGGAGATTTGAGGAGGGTTCTTGCCATTGTAGTTTGACCTCTTCATGGAGGGTGGGCAAGTAAGGGACATAGTCTAGAGCAAACTACTTGCATCTCATTGGTGAGGGGTGATGCTGCCCCATCCACCCTGGGCAAGTACCTAGAGTTTAGCTGTGACTTCAGGAATTGTTTTTCACACGGATTTTTATAATGGATCTGCTCCTGCAGTTATCTGCCAACATTGATAGAGTACATCTCTTCTGCACTGACTGCAGTGCAACAGGGGCTGGCAGCCTCCACAAAACACAGCTGTGCCTGCTGATTTCCTCACTGGCTGTAGCACCCGTGAGTCAGAGCAGAGGTGGAGAAGCAGCAGCAACTCCACAGTGTGCTCCTCTCATATCTTCTTCCTGTCTGTTCATCTATCCTACAGTCCCGTTCCTGCCACGGTTTCTCCAGTCAAATTTCAGATGTGCCCATGGTTCCCTTTGATGATCTGTTTCTTTTTGTTAACTATTCAGTAACATTTGCAGAATATAAAGCAGTTGGGACATCTTGCCTGGGGACAGACTTCAGCAATCCAGAGATTCAGAGAAAGCAAAGCTAAAGGATGCTGGCACTACACTACTTCATAAGAGCATCCGGTGTCTCTCCCTCCTCCTCCTCCACATCCAAAATGTGCAATGAAGTAAGCAAGTACTGTGCAGCCTGAACAGAGTGGCTACAGTTTATGCTATACTGCCTCATCTGTTCTTTGCTCCAGCTGTTCCTGGAAGGAGGTGCCACTGAATTGTTTCTCTCTTCCTCTGATGCCCTGGAAGAAAGACATTTTTTTTTTTTTTTTTAAATCTTGGCTTTTTAGCAAAAGAAATAGGGCTGGATTGTTGTGTACTGGCACTTGCTACCTTCTCATCCCATGCCCTTGCTGTGCTAGCATGCTATGAGAAATGATGTGCTGAAATAATATTTAGTTTTGCAGCTGGCCTCATTACTGCTATAATTTAGAAGGTATAACCAGTCATCAGCATTTCAAAAAGCATTTCAATTTTCAATAAAGAGGAATTTTTCACAGGGCAATGACCAAAAATGAATGACAGTATACTCAAGAACAATGAGCAAATCTGTCAGTCTGTCAAGGATTTGCCTGATGTGTCATCACAATTTAATTAAGGGAAAAAATGTACTGCAAGAGACAGCAGACCAATCCCCCACAAAGGTACTTCCTTCCTTTGTGCATTAAAAATAATCTCCCTTTGCTTTGAATTACTGATGCACGAGCAGCTTGTGACAAATCTTTCTTCAGAACTAAATAGATGGCTGAAAAGTATGAGCCAGCTTCAGTTTTTATACATTGGATAAATTTGACTCTAGATGATTTTTGGGTCTTTCAAACCCATCTCAGTGTATCAGCTGATTATTTTCCACAAATTTTGTGCCCTGCAGTCACTGAATCAACCCCAACTACAAGGACTTCTCAGCTCTCTAGCACATGGCCATGGTAGACACACCTCACTCCCCTGCCCCGGGGGAACTGAGCTGCTGCCCACTAGCACTGCCTTTCCCAGCCTTGCACCGCACCTCTGAAGGCATCCAGCTGGTTGTCAGAGCCTACCAGGCAACATCCTCCAGCCAAATCCAGTTTCTTCCACTTCTGTAGTTTCAGTGGAAGAGTAAAAAGCTTTCTCAGTCTCTGGAGAACTACTTCATTCTGAAGAAACTTTTCTATCAGAGCTATAGTGTCTCAGCATGTCAAGGGATACAAGGCAGCTGCACGGACATTGTTTGTACCAGCTATGAACCTGTACAGTATTATATCCAAAATAATCTCTTTTCACTGACTGAATGATCTGACCAACAGCTAAAAGTACAATAAAAAGGTAGTCTGTTAAAATCCAAATGTTTCTTCATAGTTCTGGAAATATAGATAAAGTAGCACCATGTTTGCATGGGAAAATGAGAAAGCTAAGATGACTTATAAAATTGAAGTTGTGCTGTCTAGAGTATTTGTTTTGTCAAAGATGAGTGAAATCAGAAGAAACAATAAAAACAGCGCATTTTTCAAGAACATCAATTTCAGGAGGGTAGTTTTCTCCAGCTTAATAATCACAGATACCATAACACATATAAATAAACTGGGGACTGAAAGCAGTAGCTTTAACCTGATAATGTTCCACAAGGCAAACACACCTAAGTGCATTCATCTCTTCTCAGAGCAGATATGTAAAAGCATTATCCTCCATCATGCTGTTGTCTATTATCAGGTCCACATGCAGGCCCAGAAAGACTATGCAGTACATGTATAAATATACATACCCGACTTGGGTACAGTCTCGATATGGCAGCACTGAAAATATGCTACAGAAGGATCTTCTGCTGCTGATAAGGACTATTCTAAAATATAAAAGAAAATAAAAGAAATCAAAGACTAAAATTTAAAAATCCCACCACAATAAGCAAAGCAACAGATGTTAGGTTACCACTGAGAAATTTGTAATCACAAAACTTCCATAATGGATGATTCCTCCCTCCACTTTTTTTATCTCACAGGTGTCGTAATATGGAGTCTTTACAGAAGTGATGAAGCCTATGCCATAGCAAATAAGCTGTAAACGAGTAGTGGAGTCCTATCCCCTCTGTAGGCTTTCTAGGAAAACTATCTTGAATACATTAATTGGAATCCAGGATAGATGCTTTCCTAGTGAAAGTAGTCCACCCAGAGAGGCATGGGACCGTTCTGACAACTCACTACGATGGCTGAAACTAAACAGACAAATCCAGCAGCACCCCACGTAATACATACCAACAACTACTGGTGATACACACCACAATTCTGTAGCTGACTTGGAGTCTGCATTTATTAGACAAAGAATTTCTGGCTGCTGGTTGTGACCTTTCTCTGCTAAACAAAAGGACTCCCTTGATTTTCAGCTTCTTGCCTGAAATAGACTTCATCCACGAATTAGGCTAAGTCTGCTATTGTCATAAGCTTTCAGATCCTTTCACTTTTTTCAAGACTCCTCCTCAAGTCTTCTGTTTTTCCTCATAACTCTCTCTTGGTCTCTGGGAATTATCACTGACCTCAGCAGTTGCACATGTTCCAGTCCTACCTTTAAGATCAATGTCTAGCCCTGATGACCTGCCATCCTCTGTGCTCAATAATTACATTAGCCTTCTTGGTTATGATGTTGCACTGATACTCAGGCATGACTGATCCCACAGTTCCCTGTCATTTCTCCTGCAGCCCAATGTCTGTCTCAGTCACCATCAGGGCTGAATTACTCCCCCTGTAAACATGGCTTGTCTTTATTCCTCAGGAATTCCTTAGACAGTTAGCTCAAGATTTGGTTACATGAAAGCATACATTATCTGCCTGCAGAGAGCTTATCTCAGAATCCAGGACACACTTAGAGCAAATGCCTTGTATTTTTAACCAGTCTGCAAATCTCTGCAACATCTGCAAAGTCACTGTGTGATACTGTCCTGGTTTCAGCTTTGATAGAGTTCATTTTCTTTAAATCCAATAGGTTGGAGCAACCTATCTGTTACACAGTCATACTACTGCCTTTAGCCATCAAGTTCTGACATAACATTAAGCAACATCAAAACCACCTTGAGGTGAAGACCCACTTTCCATAAAACAGCATAGACTGTCAGTAGTTACATTACTATAGGTTTGGAAGATGCAGATTAGCAAGAAGCCAAGAGAAGCTTGATCAAGATGTAAGATATAAAATGCAAATAAATAACTGATTGTTTATAAATATACTCTCTTTTCTTATTACCTTCAGGATGCTGAGAATTGTATAATTATACTGACCCCTTGTCCCTTTAAAGTTGGCCAACACACTGCACCACATAAAATTCCTCTAAATGACGGCAATTTGTGCTATTTTCTGATCTGATCAGTGTTAGAATTTACTGCTGTTTTACCTTCTAAAAATCTCCACTTGTGGTGACAATGCTAGGACCTACTGCTACCTTGGTTGTCAGGGCTATTGCATTTCCTTGCTCTGCTCTCCAACATTGATTTTTCTGACCTTGTGTCCCACAGATCTGTGAGGATTTCACCTGAATTTTTCATCCTTTGTCCTGCACCAGCCAAAGGTGGACAACAGACCGTAGGAAGATATTTTGTTCTTTACTACCCAAAAAAGAGCATAAACACTTAAAATCCCACACCAGTTACGCTGTTATTAAAACACTGTTTCCTTAAGGGACCAGCTTAGTCATCATTCTTGGAAAAGGTTTAGCTCCCCAAGAGAGCCACTGCACATAATGCTTGGAAAAATGCAGAATGATCGATTCTCCTTCTCCTGGATCATTCTGTTATAGCGATCCTATTTTCTTCCTCAGAGGCATGTTTAAAAGCAAAGGGGTATTTATCCTATAATGAAGGAGGGTTTCTAATAATAAACATGCACACAGCTTCAGGAAGCTCTCCTGCAGCAGATGAAGTATGATTTCATTGTTGTCTGAATGCTGTAACACTGCTTACCTATGGTAAATATCTCAGATCCTGTGAGATGGTCTCATGGTGCAGCAGTAACTTACAGAGCAGAGGGGAATAATTTTTCACATTTGAGAACGGCAATCCACAAGCAAAAAAGCCCTGGCATATGATTAATTTTGTGCTTGCCACTGCTTATTGCTGAATGGTTGCTACTCACAACAGCTTGCTTGTTCACTGGAAGCCTTGTTTGCTGATGTATGAAACTTGGCACAGATTTCAAGGCTGACATCAGAAAGCATCTTTGAATTCGGAAAACCACAGTACCCACTAAGCACATTACCCCCCTCCCTCTGGTTGCTTCTGGAAATACAGCTCTTCCACCAACGCCCTAAACCTCCCTAAAAATACCACTCAACTCTTAATACTTAAAGAAAAACAAACTGGTGCTTCCATGTCCACTAGCAAAGACAACAGTAGGAAGTTACCACAGAACTGTGTGTATCAGAAGGAATCAGACAAGAAAGGAAATAAAAAGCACCAACCCAGCCTGTATTTTTTTTCAGATTTTTTTGCCTTGGGACTCAAGCATTGCCTCTCTTTCCATTAACTGGTGGACCCTCTTTACACAAAGATCTCCCACAGAGAGCGTGAGAGGAGCCCATGGCCTCCACTGCCAGGATGCCACGAAACCCCATCTGCAGAGCTGCTGGAGGAGGTTGATGCAAAACAGCCTTAGGAGCTGGACTGGAAGCAAAGCAGGGAAGGCAGTGGTCCGATGCTCATTATGGAGGGATAAACCAGCATTTTATATAGAGGTCAGATAACACGCATGGAAACAAAAAAAATTCTGGAGGCCTGCAAAGGTTTGCTGAGCAGAAAGTCCAGAAACTTGTCACAAAGTATGCTTTGGACAAGAAGGTGTGGTAGAAGCCATTGCTGTTCAAGAAAACCGAATTATTGTTTATGGGAGAAAAGCATTTTCCTGTATTTCAAGTCTTCAACAAAGGGCACCTATGATCCTGTGCAGTTCTGAATGAGCTATCTCTGACATCAAAAGCTGTCTGAGAGTGGGTTTATGTGCCCTGATTCCAATTGTGCCATCAGACATGTTTAGAATCACTTCACAAAAAGTTTTTCACTTTCTAATTCTCACATTTCACCAAAAGGTTGTACTAATTACTATGGTTCCGAGCAACCATTATTTTGCAAGAGAGTTCTGACAACATGCAAAGGTCTAAGACTGTAAAAGCTAATCTTCCAATTTCTTTACGAGGTGTATGCTATGAAAAAACTTACTGAGCACAAAGTTCTCAACAGAATCAGTAATTTGCGTGACTTGAAGAATAATGTCTGTTTTCTTCAGTGTCTGTCTAGGTTTCATTGTGTTGCACCAAAAGGCTGTGATCAGGCTACGTGATATACATCATGTACACCATTCACATGTGGAGTACTGTAGCCTCTTTTGTCACTCCTGGTTGGTTGATATTTGACTGCCAGGGCCCTGCCACCCAGCAGGGCAAACACACAAACCATGGATGCTGTCTTGGGTAGCATCTCTCATTTTGGAGTCTCACAAATTCAAGGGCTATTAGAAAGTGGCTGAGGGGAATTATGAACTGTGAGGATGCTGCAAATAGTCAGCCTCTTGGACTGCACGTGTGTGCATTTCCACAACTAAAAGTGCAGCAAAAGAGATCTTCCACGACGGTGCTTGGCCTTTATTTAGATGCGTACACTAACAAAAAAACTGAGAAAGCAATGGCATGGGAGTGAGAGAGGAACATTGTTTTACTGCTTTTTAAATTTGCTCTACACGATAACTGTAGAAATGTTCTGTCCCATTTTCACCATTAACTGTTTGTTCAGTTGGCTCAGGTTGCTGTTTAGGTGTCTTGTTTTTGCTAATCTTCTGCTTTAGAGTTTATGGAGGATATCACCAATAAACCTGCTGAGTGAAGCGGGTAAAACCATGTGCTGGTGACTACCTGTGCGAGCTTGTGCATTATGGTTGAGTTGTCTTTGTCTTTGCATGGGAAAGTTTATTTTGTGCTATTTTACAAGACTGCTTTGACATTACAATCTATGAAACCTAATTTTCTACTTCCTCTTACAAGCCTCATCCTACAAATCCAAAGAAACTGGTTTAACCAGTGCACAGAGCTATCAACAGGAAGCTTTACAAGGACTAGCTGATAAGCTCTGGTCTGAGTATAGGTGTTTTTCTCTGCGCTAAATAGCTGAACTCTTATTTCAACCACAGCTAATCCTGCCTGGCTGCTGGACTGACAAAGGTTGGACCCAGAGCATTGTCATTCCACATGTGTCATCCACAGGGCTGAGAGGGGAAGAGCTCTCACTGTTGCAGGACAAGGACATTTCACTTTACAGGTTGAGAGCACAAGTAAGGGCAGTGGAGAGAGGAGCCCTGAGCTATCACCCACACTGCAGTTTTCTTTGCTGTGACACTCACAGTCATAAGCCAGTGAAACAATTACATGCAAGCTATTTTAAAGCCCAGTCACCAAATTCACCACTCGAAAATATATTCAGTGTAGATGTTTTCAAAGATGGGTTCCTCAAGTCAAGTGAAAGGCTGGCATGCTGTCAGTCAGGGGTTTTGGAGAGAGCTCAGAGAGCCTGACTGCAGCCTAGCTCAGCACCTGTGTCCTGCACAATCATGCATGAGCCCCCTGGGATAAGGTTTCAGGTATGGAAAGGAGCCTCAGGAGGGTTTTCTAACCATTGCACTACTAGTGCTTCTCTGTGTCACAGGAAACTGGGGAGGACACCAGCTTTAAAGGTTTTAAGGTACTCAGAAACACTGTTGATTTTACGATGAACACATAAAGCAGTTCCACCTGAATTTCTAGAGGTCCTTTTCATCCAGAATGCCTATTAAACTTCAGTGACTGCAACTGCATCCAGACCCCTTTAGTCTGGGATCAGCTTACTTACTGCTAGACATAGGTGTGACACAAAGTGTTAACTTTATATTTCATTTTTAGCTAATATTGTTGTGGCTCTACAACTGTAAGACAAAAGCTATTTCCAGAACTGTGTCTTATTGTATCTGTATTCTACATAAAGAGATCTTCATTATGATTGTGGAAATATTCTGCAAAACTGTGTCTGCTGATAAAGATAAGAAGCCAGTTGAATAACAGAAGCTTCCTCACTGTTTTCTTAACAAAAAAAATGCTCAGTTATATTGTCAGGCATAATGACTGATCTGTGAATTAAGAAAAAATGTTGCATATATGCTACAAATACTTTTTTACAAAACACAGAGGAAAGAGTTTATGAATCAAAATATTTATTCATTCTTTTGCAGGTAGTATTTCTATCATGTTTATGCATAGATTTTATATACACAACTCAGAAATTACTCATTCTCTGTGGAATGTGTATAATACCTTATAAGTATATTGTGCTGTAAGAAATTACAAGAGCATACATCTACTTATGCACAAAATGGACTAAAATTAGAGGTCTGCTTTTCAGCATTTGATTCCACATGTATTTGTTGTAAAGACAATACTCAGCTGCTAGTCAGACAATAGTCAAGTCAATAGTGCTGCGTGTGTCTGATACAAAGGCTGTTTCTGAAAGCTGCTTCTAAAATCTCTCAGGGCCACCTTCTGCAACATTTATGTTGATTACTACCTTGCGCTACATTTAATTGTGTGTGTGAGAATAAAAGCGAAGAAAATTTTTCTTGAGCCAAGTAACACCTACCAGAATTCAATTCATAAATCCTGTGGTTCAATGCAGTGTCAGAATTTCTACTGACATGGTGCCATGTTTGATGGAAGTCAAAGGCTACATGCACAAATCGGTCCACCAGAACATACAGGGTTCTCAGCCATGGCAGTTTCATGAGAACAGGTATGTGCAAGGGTCAACTCTCCGTGGGCCAGTTTAGTCTACATGCAGCCTCTTCAGGTAGTCTAGTTCAAACTTATTCAGGTTTGGAAGAACCAGAAGAGAAAAAGTCATGCGGCACATGGAGAAACTGTCTTTGGAAAAATCAGAGAGGGCAGATATCTTCTTTACAAGCAGGGAGGAGCTAGTTTCACTTCTGAGCTGGATGATACTGCAATAAAGAATCCATTTTGCTGATGGGAACATCACGCCTTTGCAGTGCATGAAGTCCCAGTCAATCCCCGGCTGTAACCTGAGCAGTCCACGTCCCAGCTCGGGGTGTGCTGCAGTCACAGCTTCATCCCTCACACATCCCCTGGAAGATTCTCTGCCTATATCTGGCATGAAAACCAGGATCCCACACCTCACCTTGCCATGATCATCCCTGGCTGTGCATTTACCAACTGGCACTTTGTATCCACTAATAGATGCAGCTGAAGTAGCATTGAACCATTGCTAAACCTGATCCCGGCAGGTTCGTCTGTGTGCCCCTTTCACCTTAGACTGTGGCAACATCCTCAAAGAAATGCAACTAGATTATTCCTAGTTTACTCCAACAGCACCAAAGATTTTCCTTTTATGCAGGTTATTTGCATTAAGGAGACACAGGTCTTAAGATCTATGGGTTGTAGCACTTCCATTGACACGCACCTCCCTCGAGGAAGGAGTGTGCACTGCAGCCTGCACCTTCACAGACTGTGTTAGAGACCATCAGTATGAATGTGGTGAGTGGCAATGGCACGCTGTGCTCTGGCACAGGGATGCTGATCCTGCCCCTTCCCTCGTGCCCCATGGATTGCCTTGCAGAAGCAGCCTTTGCATGCACAGTACCTGCCGTTTCTGGTATCATGTTGCCGCATGTTCTTGATAAAATGAACCTTCTTAAAGTTCTTTGGTCTGGGTGATCCTGAGAGTGTCCGACATCTGAAAAATAAATCAGTTGCGGGGGGGTGGGGGGGGAAGAAAGAAAAAAATAAAAGTACTCAGTTCCCTGCTGTACAGCCAAGAAGTCTACACAAAAGCAGGAAGGAAAGACGAGACAAATGATTCAAGTCACCCTGTGTTAGGAATCAGCAGGAACAATAAAGACAATAAGTCTGGAAACATGACAGCTCAAACAAAAAAAATATTTAAAATAATAATAAGAAAAGGCACCACCCCCTCCCTTCATGCAAAAATAATAATAATTTAAAAAAACCAACAACATAAAAAAATCTCAGCAAAGTAAAACTTCCTGTAATCTGCCATGACAGCTTAGCCCAAGCTTTCAGAGAGAAAAAATTGAACTAAACCAAAACCTTGTAAATATGCAATTTTTCCACTCGCATCAACACACGCTTTTATAACCTCCTCAGCTATTGATAAAGGAGCCATTAAGGAAAGTTCTTCCTTGTTTTAATTTTAGAAAGGTTTAAAATCTCCCATTGTCAAGGATAATTCCTATGTGCTTTTAACTGTAAATACTACTTTTCATGTCCCTGATAGTAAGCAAAACAACTGAAAATAAATTATCTCAGGGAAAAAATAATCACTCTTGAAAACATTAAGCCTTAAATCTATTTTTCATCTGAATGCACTTAATAAATTGCAGTTACAGAAAGAAATTGCCAGAGGGAGGAGAGATGAGACAAACAGCAACGTCCTCCCCTCCCTCCCCCCCTTTGCCTTTTTCTAATCAGCTGAAAACTACAGCGCATGTGAAAGCTTTCTCTGTTTCATCTCAGTGTTGTTTTGTTGCAAGGCACGGCACAACACAGGCACTGCAGATAACACAACTCCTGTGCTCCCTGCACAGCCAGGGGTGCTGGACCGAGGCTGCTGTGTCCTCCATGGAAGCTAAGGGACAAGCATCCTCTGCTGGCACACGGGATGAGTACAGTCCCTCCACATTAAGCCTCCCTAACCTATTTTTTCCATCCTCTCCTCTGCATAGGCAGAGTTCAGCAGCTTCTCAATCCGGAAAGGTCCTTTCCTTGGACTGAAACCACAGACCACTGGTCCCAAGCCACCGGGGACTGCCAGTCCTTGTTGCTGCACCCAAACACGACCACACTGCACGGGCACACCCCGAGAGGGAGACCCCCAGCACTTTGGCTTTCCTGCTTTCCTCCTGTTAGTGAAATCTTTGAGATTCCCTCACCCTCTGGTTGCAATTAGTCTTGTTAGCTCCTTCACAGGAAAATACCAGCAAGAGAGACATTCTACCACCAATTCTGCAAATTAGTAAGTAAAAATACTGCCTGGCAAACCATACTTTGTTTATATCTTTTGCCAATTATACATGTTTGAATCACTTACGAGAATGCTTCAAAACACGCTGGTAAGCATGCAACAGTAAGCTTTGTAAAAATAATCAAGCCTTGGTAGTAGGCCAACTGGTACAGCCTCTGCTATTAAGTCTTTGCTTCGAGGTAGGGAGAGACAGCCAATCTGCATGTGGATAAACAAGGCTATAGGCTAAACTCCAATTTAAACCAGCTGAATTACAGGTCCTAAGATAAAGAGACAATCAGACTTAGGCTACTGTCTTGCTGAACAGCTGACCTAGAAGCATTCCATGCACTAGTCATATTACTGACCAGCCAGTTTCTGAACTGTTAAGCAGTTGTTCCATTTTCCTTTACCCTAGAGGATTGCCTAGTGACTAATTACTGTGGTCCCCAGAGAAGTAAGCTGTGGTTTCCCAGATGCAGAAACAAAACCGCACTGAAGCTGCTGATATAATAAGGATGAGGGCAGATTTACTAGTGGGGTAGCAGTCACAAACCTACCAGCCAACATGCAGACAGAAATGCCGGTAACCAAAATAAGATTGCATGTGCTGAGAGAACAAACAATGAAAATCCATTAAAAAAAAACCCACAAAAAAAAAACCAACCAAAAAATACCAGCCTTCAAAAACTCCCTATATTAAACCATCTGTACTTACTTTTTAAATGTACCACATATGTTAGGGTCTAGCCATTCATATTGGTGACAACTACACTTGTCAGATTTGATTAACAGAAATTTTAATTCCTGACATTTCACTTAAATACTGACTTTTTTGTTTAGTGACTTAAAGCCAGGGAACGTGTAATTTGTATCATCTACAACCTCACAGGGGATGAGAGGTTTCAACCCTTTTACTCACTACGAAGAACATCTTAACGTGAAGACCCAGCTACTTTTCAACATGGGGAGGGGACGCAAGTCTGTCCATGCATGTGCTTTACAGCAGAAGCCAGAGAGAGAGTAAATAAAATGACCTTCGCAGTGGGGCATTTTCCTCGATGTCCTCCAGAGTCTCCAGAGAAGATCGCTGGGAGATCAGCCGACGTCTGCAGAGAAAACAGAACACAAAACATCACCGCTGATTAGAGGCCACGAGAAAGTCCTCAAAGAGTCTCAGAGAGATTTAGTAAAGGCCACAAACCACCCTTCACTAGCCAAGCCATACCTCTGGATATTAATAAATTTTGTTCCCTTCTGCTTGTCTTAATCTATTTGATTCCAGCCAGAAGCAAACGTACTCCATACAAGCTTCTAAAGCAAAACAGAAGTTGAAACTTCGCAACAGCTCCTCCTCAGCTCCTTCTCCCTTCCGTCAAGGGTTTAACACCCATCTAACACCATTCCCACATATGCTGTGGTACAGCTTGCAATGCTACAAATACTGTGCTTTGATAAAATAATGCAGATGTAGATCTCCAGAGACTCCTTGTCATTCACACTGCCCCACTTCTGTCTGTCCCTTGCCCATTTTACCAAATAAATGCCACTTGTTTCTCAGTGATGTTAAGCTCATCACTCCTGTGAGGAGTGCCTGAAGGGAGATGGGAGATGACAGTGCTGGCAGCACTGAGCGCAAACCAGCAGTTTAGAAAGAAGCTCTGACTATCCCTTTGAGCAGTAAAGGTGAGTTTAGTTCTGTTTTAAACCATTTTCCTATGGCTGAGTCAGATCCTTCTTCCACCATCAGTGAAATGAAGTATGGAAATCTTAGCATTACAAGTTTTCCAACTGTTCTAGCAGGCATGGAAGAAGCTCCAGCACAGGCTTGGTTTTAGTCACAATTGTTGCTCCACAACCTCCAAACACCCTGACAGTAGCACAAAACAAGGAACTGCACCCAGCCCTCTTAAAAACACTGTAAATACCAAAAATGAATGTGTAAGATACAGCCCACCTGCAGACACACAATGAAAAATTAAAGCTGGCAATCACGAAAACTACTCTGCCTTCGATGGGTGTTAAACAGCTGCAACAGCCAGCAGTGCCAGGGCACTGTGCCCCAGCACCCAGCTGGCAGGAGGAATGCCAGCACCCATTGCTCCCAGGGGCCACTGCTGAGGCATACAGCACCTCGCCAGCGATTTGATGAGTATGAACTTAAATGATAAAAGTGCTCATAGATTACCATTATTTTTTGCCCAATTCCCCCTGAGCTGCCTTACTCCCTTGATCTGCAAGCAAAGAGTTTCCAGAGCATTCTGAGCACTCCTATGCTTGGAAGCACATTCATTTAATTTATTCCTGGGCTGTATTTTTACAATAAATTGTTTTCTCTGATGCCAGTGTAAGCAGTTTCTAATCCTTCTTGCAATTCCCTTGCCCCTTCAGTTGTGCTGCTACAACTGTTCCTGCAGCCGTGATGCAAATCTGATTACCAAAATGTTTTTCAGTTCAAAATAACCCTGAGGTTCAAGTGATTCAGTTTGCTATTAATTCAAACACTAGATTTCTATCACTAGCACCCAGACAATAGATTTCAGGACAATTTGAATGTGTATGTGGCTTTTTGTGTACTTAGAAAATCATTTAAAAAATCTCAAACAATTTATAGATCAACCAAGTGTGAAACTTAATCCTCTTAGGAAAATATGCAAACCTAAATCCCCTCAGGCTTTGTCTAAACTAGGATTTTAGAAGATCTGGTGCCAGATAGGATACACCTTCAAAATGCAAAGAAAAATAAAACCTGCATTTCAGACTGTGCTGGTATAAACAAGCAAGAAGAGACCAAACACTTGTCTCCTGCACCTCTGGGTGCTCCCCTGGCTCCATCCACAGCCAGAGAGGACACAAGAATGCTCTTACAGGGAGAAATTCAGAGCAGGAGTTGCTCCCGCTCCATTTTCAGTTTCACTGATCCATAAGCAAAAGTTAGAAGTTTCAGCTACCAGCACCACTGATGCAGCAGATGATAGCTGTTGGCTTTTTAATACCTCTTTATACGTCATTAGCTTAATAACACACTTAAATAATGGCACTCTCCCATCTTGTGGTGTTACGATGCCAAAAGCATACTTGGCACGTTGTTAGTCAAAGAGAGATAAACAACAGTACAACCTTGCCACCTTCTTCCTATTAAATTTATCAAATTAGTCATACTGTATTTCCTCTAGATGCCTATGAGATGCCAGGTGCTTGTACAACACCAGGCACATATTTGAGCCACCACTACAACCCTCTTCCAAGCCTCTCCTTGCCCAGAGTTATGCCCCATCCTCAATTTCATTGCCGATGACTTGGCAGACGTGGGTTTGAAGACCTGACATTTGCGTCTGTTATTAAGGCAGATTTGCTGGTTGGCAGAAACACACACAACTGTATTTCATCAGCTGGTCGGTCATCCAGTTGCCTGCTGACTGTTAAGATTCCTCTGGCTTCCCTCGTCGGTCTTAACTTCTCAAATCCAGCACCAGAGTTGCTGCCTCCTGATTTTTGCTTGCTGACCTCAAATGCAACACAGGCTCGATGGAAATCGCTGTCACTCCTCTTGGCACAAAAGACCTCACACTGATTTTCACTGGTGGTGATTTTGCAGTATTTTGGGTATCTAACATGGCAAGTGAGTCTGCACAAAGGAGGGAGGGAAGTTTTTGTTCACCCACGTTTGGGAGAAGATCACTGATACCTGAGCTCCCTCTCAACTACTGCATAACATAAACATAACTGAATAAATTCATCCAGGAAGGAAGGAAGCAAGCAGATAATCCCCCCCCAATAAGTGAAGAAGGATGGGTCACACAGAAGCCTGCAGTGATACAAATGGGGACTGCCCCAGCCAAATCCCCTCCCTGTACTGGCATAGGTAGCAGTGAGACCAAGGATATCCAGCCCAGCACCCAACACAGTTGAAAACTGCCACATCTTTCACTTCACCCCAGAATTATTAGTTTTAGTCAGTTCAACTCCCTGCACTGCCAAAGAAGCACCAAAGAGGCGGATTTGAAGCAACTCTGTCGAAATCAGTTCATACAGTCTGGGAAATCATTCCCTCTTTTCACTGAAGAAGCTCAGCCGCAATGAAGTATGTGCAACTATTCCAGTTTATCTTAAATCTTTATTTCAAGGCCTAATTAAGATGACCTAAATACCAATATTTTATAAGCTTTCCACAGCTGGATATTATACCAGAAATGCCAACTAATGAAGCTACCTGCTGTGAACCAAGTCACATCCTGTGCCACACACATAGGAAAAAAAACAAGTTTAGAAAGCTTTGGAAAGCAAAGCTTTTGAAAGGGTCTTCCAGGGAATACAAGGAAAATAATTTTTTCATTGACTCCATTAAGAATTAATCATCTCAACTGGTGTTTAATATTTAAATTAATCATCTTTCTTTCTTCAGGCAAGCACCCAGGGTTTGTCTATACATCTTCTAAGAGGGTTACTTTTCAAAAATTGATTAACATGCCATAGCAGCTGGTATAGATGCTTGCACTGAAAGAACCCAAACTATTTTATATTACACATCAACATTATTCTGATGTAAAGCTATGTTAACACCTATTTTATATCAAAAAATGTCCTATTTCAATAATAACTAGGGGAAAATCCTCCTATTGTTGAGGAAGAGTATGTGCAGAACAATTCAAAATAGTGTGACTCATGCAGGATTCAGGCTTTGGGTTAAGTCTTTAAGCAGATGCAATTTCAATATAAAATGCTTTAAAACTTGTGTAGACTGTCATCCAGCTAGCACACTAAAATACAATTGCTCTTAATAACCAAAGATGGTTCAATAAAAATATTAATTTTTCCTAGTTCAAGGAAAACCTTAAAAAATTTCTCCTAATTTAATCACCACATTCCAGGTATACCAAACTCACCCCTCTCTCCCCGCAGCCTCATGCACACAGAAAAAAAGCAGTTCAGCACTGGAAAGATGATGACCTCCTCATTCTAATGGCCAGCCCCTGCAGGACAATGATGGTCCCAGTGAAGGTCACAGACCTTTTTCTTTTGTTTAGAAACCATGTAATATCATGTTCCCTTAAAAACCTATCCAAAATGTTTTTTGTCTGTTTCCTTGCTGTTTTTCCTGATGCACAAGCCCAGAAATAACCACTACCCTACCATCAAATTCCAATTTCAGTTCAAAGAAAGAAACTAAAGAGATATTTGATGCCCTGGTATTTTAAATGGCACAGACTCTGTGGGCACAGACCTTGGGCTTTTGTACCAAAAGACCCCAGAGCATCGGGGCCTGTTTCTTAGTTACCTTTTGAATAAGATATTAATGACCCTGTTTGCATACTGGATATATCTTTGACCAGCTGTCTGAATCTCTGTGGAAGTTTCTTAAAAGCTAAAATGTTGTCTTTGTTTCCCCTCTCCAAAGTCAGATTAATATGTGTCTCAGTTGCAAAACTGAAACAAAATACAAGGGCAAAAAAAGGAAAGAAAATAATTACAAGGAAAAATAAAATAAAGCAGGTCTGCAACCAAAGCAGCAAACAGCCAAATCAAGTAAACTGCAAAAATATTCACCGTAACCACCCCATCAATCAGTGTAAAATTATCTTCACTGTCAATTGCTGCAAAATACTCAGCTCAATTATGTCAAACATACAAAATCTTAAGCCTCATAGACAGGAGGTGATAAAAAAAAAGGAGCTGCAATCAGAACACTGGAATAAATTCATCCAGGAAGGAAGGAAGCCAATGATAATCCAAGAGATAAGGAAAAATAAATCCATGTGTAATGACTTTCTAGCACAGCTACAAAATCAGGAAGAAAAAGCTGCATTTTAAATACACCTCATTTCTGTGAAAGTTGTGGGTGTATTTTCTCCCCTGCTTCTACGAAGATTACAAACCTACAACAGCTGAAGCCCCTAGTTGGGGTGCTGCTGGCTCCCAGATAAAATACATCCCTTCAGGCCAAGCTTCTTCACTTTGTCTGGGACAAATGCATCCCTTCAGAGATGCAGTGACAATGCGACGTCACCTGACCACCTGCTGGCTACGTTAACCCTGATGGGAGAACTTGGGAGAACAAAACAGCTGAAGACTGTTGGGTCACCTCCTCCCTTTTGGTGGCCAGGGAAAATGAACAGGAACCACATATTGCCCTAAATAGGTACACAAGGGGAGTGGAAAGAAAATAATCACAAAACTTTCAGTGATTGGGAATGAGATCAGGATACCCATACGGATACCTCAGGGACTGCCTAGACGTGTTGAAGGGTTTCCCTCTGCCATCCATCCAGCTCCAGATTCAAAGATGTCTGGTTCCAGCTCCAGACTCAAAGAGGAGGTCTTGCTCAAAAGCCAGCCTAGTCCTTTGCAAGCACTCCCTGGGGAACTACCAAAATATGCTCTGTTGAGCATGTTTTGTTTTGTTCAATTTGTTTTGAAGCTCCCATAGGTCAAACCAGGCAAAGAATAACTCTGATCCTACCTCTATAGAAACAGAAACCTCAAGGCTGTTCTTATATTCAGCTTCATATTGTCCCCTCCAGCACTAAAATGGCTTGAACAGTAAAAGGAAAACAAGGGAGAGTATTAAATGAGATCTGAGATTAGGCTTCTATGTGCTCGAATGAAAAAAATACTGAAAAAAAATATTATATATTACAATATTATGGCTACAAACATATCTTTGAGCCTACTCTGAGTTTTGAATAAGGTACCTTTACCATTCTTTTCCCTAACTCCTTTGGAGTTGGATTTGGGTATGAACAGAAGTGCAGCTGCTGCTCTCATCAGGCCAAGGAAGCAGGTATCAGCAGACCTGCCAGATGCAGCCCATGCCCACAGGACATCATGCCAGGGAAACCAAAATGCCACTTCTCTCCAACTCCTGAGGAGCTGAATGCCTCTGCCCAAACTCCCAGGCTAAGCTGTGACAATTAATACACTTTTCTGAAATATTATACAAGACATCAGCTGTGAACGAATCCCCATTCACTTCCTGACCCCTGACTTCATGACCCAGCAGGAACCCAGATGAAAGATCTGCTAATGAGTAACCTCTCACCCTCCCTTGGAAGTTTGTACTGGGATTCTTAAGTCCCAGCTCATTTTCTTCCTATCTTTTGCCAATACTACAGGAAGACAAACACAGGAAAAGCAAACCCTGAGACTACTGAAAATTATTAAGGGAAGCAGTTTCCAGGAGCTACCCAAACCGATATAAAGCAGTTTCTAATTTCGTTCTATCATAATTATGCAGCAGAGCAGTTCTCTGCAAAGAACATCAAACTCCATTTAGAACTTCCACACTGCACAGCATACTGTCAAGGCTGCCCACAACGGGAGTCGAAAGCATCTGGCACACGCTGAAAATGGGTTATTTTGTTAATTCAGCAGCCCAACCCAAACACACAGAGAACATACCAATTGCCCTCCATTTAGTTGTCACCTGTGTGCAGACAGGACGCCAATATGGCCTCAGACCACAGCCTTCTACAGTGGGCTGTGACAGAAAGTCTCTGATACAATAAATCCTGAGCTAGCAGGACTCTCAACAACCTGCTCTCTTGGGAGATGTATTGGAAGGAGAGAGACTGTCAAATCTAGTAATAACTAGGAGAATAATGCCTTGCCAAATGTCTCCTCGCTCTCCATCAACTTTTTGGGGGTAAGCAGGAAGATGGACAGAAAACAAGGGGATGAAGGGAGAGCTATGGCAATGGCTTCATGTTATGAACTCCTTCTAAACCAGGGGTCTCTTTTGCACTGAGTATTCCATCTGTATTGCCATCCAACTCATTCTCCAAGCCTCATCCTCCAAACTTTCAAATACACAGCACTCAAACTGCTGCCTGCTGACCTGTCTGCATGTAACATCTCATTGTCATCCCAAAGGTAGGATGTAAGTAAGAAGTAAGTAAGAATGAAGAAAGAGGTAAGAAACAATGAAGTGTAATAAACATGACAATACTGAGGTATCCTGCTGACCTTTCAAGTGTGCCAATGCAACGTAATGCTCAGCTGACAAATTATTATGTAGCTTTGCACCTGTGATCCTTCAAAGAGGGCACAAAATTCTGGCATAGCTCTGTCCCAATGCCCCAGAGGGATCACCTGGGTTTGGTTATATCAGATATAAAATCATGAGTACCAGCACTGCAAAGAGACAAGGGTCTTAAACTAGAACTGCTGAGAAGCAAGATGTTCACTGACAAAGTGTTTGTATACTGTGAATGTGTATATGCAGGTGTGGGAAAAAAAAGAAGGCATGGTGGAACTGGATTTTTGAACTTTTGCGGTTTTTTAGCATCTTTCACAATTCAACTTGATATTCTAAGTATTAGAAGTATTTTCTAGAAGAAACAATTCCGGGAAGAAATCGATTCAAAATTAGGCACTGATATGAAATCTCCAGTGAAGGGAAAAAAACAGGGTTTAGGCTAGGGAGAATGGAGGAGCTATCACCACATGTTGTTGACTCTGGGGCATATCTAATTTTCACCTTCCCTAGCTGGATTCCCAATTCACCAAAGACAGATCTGGTTTAAAACCTACCATCATGGTTTAGTGGTGGACTTGGCAGTGCTGGGTTAACAGTTGGGCGCAAAGAACTTAAAGGTATTTCCCAACCTAAATGATTCTATGATTTTATCTCCCCTCTGCAGGCAGCTGCCTCTGCACTCAATCCTCCTACTGTTGGCTCTACCCAAGCCATAATGAGAAGCTACAGCTGCAATTCAGTCAGATTCATTTAAAGATAGCAGAGATCACAAAGATCCTGAAGAGCCTAGAATCTACATTTTCTATTATCTTTAACCTATGATTTACAGATTCACTGTCTTCCCTTCACTGACTCTGCAGCAATATGATAGCTTTCAGAAGGCTTCTGTGCAGTGATTTGTTTCGAGTATGCCTAAACACTGCCATAGCTATACTTTTCAGAACAACCATTACCTCATAACCTAACACACATTATCATGGTAAGACATCAGTGGGCACCAGCTTAATTAGACACACTCAAAGCTAGGAAAGAAGCAAACAACAAGATTAATCATCTGACCTTATGAAAACAAGGATGATTGCCAAAGCAGATATAATAGCACTGTAAAGAACATACAATTTGTCCATTTTTATGTCTATTTTCTACAGTAAAACCCACATCATAATAGCCTTTGCCTCATCAACATTAATATAACAGATTCTTCGTGTATCATTACTGCCTGACAAACTGTGCATTGCAAAACAATGGAGTTCTGTCCAGGAGCAATGTTTCTCCTCAAACATCACAACCTAAGGAAAAGAAGAATCAACATTTAAACCAAGCACTTGAGGAAGCCACACTGCAAGAGTGCAAGTCTTTAAAGTATCAAACCACAAAATGCTGTATTTCAGAACAGTCCAAGTTCTGGAATTAACTAAGAAACTTGCTTGCAAGTCATGGCTATATTCAGTAGATACCATAACACATGGAAACACATACATGCACTATTAAATCACCTGAAAAAAATGCTTTAATTCTAGCCTGCATAAATAAGCATACAATTAAAACTGCTGCCTTATCCTCTTTGATTTCCTTTATTTCATTTGTGGTGTTTTTACCGTAATACAGCCCAACCTCATTGTATTGTTCCAGATGCACATGTGCTATCTGGGAAAATTCTGCAATCCTGTACCTTAACATTCTTAGTAGAGATCTGAACAGACAATTAATCTCATTGCTAAATAAATGTATCCTAGACACTGTGAATTGTCTGGATAGAGTTATTCTGATGATGAAAGAAAAGTCCCCTACGTGAGTAGGGCATAAAGACCAAAGCAAACAGGAAAAAGCTAGCATAGGGCATTTCATGCATGAGATATGAATGCTGCACAGGTGGTGGCAATCTGAGTGTTTACTGGTGCATACTTTGCATTTAGTTATGGCTACATTTCCTAGAAATTCCCTTGGGATCAGGCATTTTACCCAGCATCTTGTTACATACCCAAGAGTCATTACATACCCTGCTTTCCCCTAGCCTGGATTGCTAAAGACCAGTAAGTCAATTCATGGCATTCAGAGATCAGCTATTATATTGGACAGCTTAGATATCTTAACTTTCTGATATCTGTGATAAGGCGAGACAGTCCAGTGCCATAATTTTAAATATTATTTAAATAATATTTTAAATATTATTACCTACACATGCACAGTGAATTTTAATGCCAAAGACATTTGAGTACAAAAATATATATTTACTTAAAATATTGCATTTGCTTATGCTTTACTAACAAATATATTTGTAACACTGGAGACACAGTTCAAAAACAGTACCACAAGATCCATTACTAGGGTAATAGCAGATCCTTACTGTCCATCAGAACTGCTTCAATCTACTGTGAGCTTGTGGACCTGGGGCTTGAAGGGGGAGAGCTCAATTCTTCCCTGCTCTTCTCACTAGTGACAGATCCTGAAGCCACCCAGCATAATTGCTCTGCGAAAAGCAAACTGCCTCCTCTTTCCCTCCATCCCTGCCACTGTGACTGGGCATGGCATCTTCCTGATACTGGGCACTGCGTTTATAGGTGGTAGCAGAGGGTTAGACCATTTTCTTCTCTCTCTGTTGATGTCCCTTGCTCAACGCGGTATATGGTAATTGGCACATTCCCAGCCTGAGGTTGCTCTTCCCTGGTACAGATCTCTATTAAAAAGTTAAACGGTTTCAGAAACCAGTTTACTCCATTGTAAATATGTAGTTCTGCAGGGCAAAAGACCAGCTACAGACCAAATACAATGGTTCAGCTTATCACAAGTACCCACACAAAAATTAATCATGGTTTAAAAGGTGACGTTTAAAAGGCTGGATTTCCAAGAGGAATCCTCACTTACCCCAGTTCCCAGTAAGCAAGTATTATGGGAATCCTCATAATACAGACAACTTTTGGTTGTCTAGCTGTATTTGCTCACTGTTAAGGTACGGTGGGTGTAGTAGTGTCTAATATTTAGAGAAGCTGGCCAAGAACCCTCCCTACCTGTTTTCACAACAGAGTACCCAGCAGTCACCACCATGAAATTTTCCTTGACTTCGCAAATGCAGCCTACATCTGCAGGCTGGAGAACTGCCTTTCCCGGGATATATACGCCCCCAAGAGCATATATGGCAATCAGCAGAAGTCCAAGGCTCAGAAAGCATCTCCCTACTCCCCGCTGAAAGCAGCCTCTTCCAAGGGCACCATCCCCACTCACACAGGGAACATGTGCTGCTCTGCCACCCCAGAAACAGCTTGATGTGCAGACTTGATAGGTTCCCAAACTTATGGCCTTTTATATTCTTATATTCCTCATCTACTGTCACAGAGCTGGGTCTTCAGATGTACGGAAATAATATTTATTCTGGTAATCTGAGCAATCTCCTGCTTAGTAAATTATGCAATTATTAGAGGACTGAATTTTTCTGGGTGCGAACTAGTTCTCCGGCCAGCAAACACCCTGTAATGAGATATCAGATTCCAATAAGTTTAGGGGAAAAAAAAAACAGAAAAAAAAAATCAAAAAATTTGGACAATGCCCTTAACAACGTTTAAATTTTGGTCAGCTCAGAAGTGGTCAGGCTGTTGGACTGGATATTCTTGAAGATGCCTTCCAACTGCAATAATTTATTCTATTTTATTCTAAAACCAGGTTCCTTAACACACCAAAAGCAAGGAAAACTGACAGAGCACTCTGCTAGACTGAGTCTAATGATACTTTATATTATCAGAGCAATAAAAAGCATCTCATAGTGACAAATCTGACCAACAAAGTGCAATTTAGGGGACTGCTTCAAGATAAGGATTATTAGAAGGCAGCACAATACCCAACTTTCACTTTTCTGTACCTGCTGAGTTCCCCTGCCTTGTTTCACCCATGTCAGTGTTGTGTTCACTGTCTCCATGTACAGCCATGCCATGCCAGAAAAACTAGAGGCAGAAGCTCAGGCAGATGCAAGAGCAGGCAGCCCTCTTAAAGTACCCTGACTGCTGTATCAAATAACTCCAGTGATGACTCCTGAGATGTTCAGTCTCTCCCCAGCACACCCAAAAGACATGCTGCATTCATATGACGCAATGAATAAGGGAAGAGGTTGGCTGACCTACCTCTAATGTTTGCAGTGATCCACTTCAAATATCTATTGAGCCCTCAACCTGATCTAATCTACAGTGCATATAAGCAAACAAATAGATAAAGCAATCATTAAAGCAAAATAATTAATAACTAATTATAGTTGCAACCCATCTCCTGGTAGAGATGATTAACTGATAATGGGTTCACACCCTGACCTTCTGTGGAGTCTGGGAGATCTGAGTTACCCAGCTCTTTCTATCACAAATAACCAACACAAATGTTAAGCTGCCTATGAGGAGTTTATATAACCTGTAATTACTTCAGGTGCCTAGACACATAGGAGGAGGGGCAAAAAGTCTAAAAATGCCAGTAAAGAAGCAGTTTGACAGTGGATCTCCCTCCTCCGCTTCCGAGCCTCAGCAGAGGCAGGGATGCCTTCTGTAATCCCCCATTTCATGATGGACATCTCCTGTCAATAGGGATTGTCAAAAGCTTTACTAAAAAAGCATTTAGAAGAGTGTAAGGCATTATTCAACATTTCCAAATCGTCCCAACAGTCAAAGCTAGCTGCTCGAGGTATCAAATGACCTGGAAGCACAGGAGCAAATCACAGCACCAGACCTGAAAAACACCTGGCACAGGAACCTGAGCTGATGTGGCAGTCGGTTCTTTCAAAGCTGAGCTGTGGCACCCTTAGTCTGAATAATTTCCAGGGTCTGACAGGAGTAGTGTTGCATGACTGTAGATGAAAAAAATTACTTAGCTCTTGTTTAGCTGAGACTCTTGTTTTTGTCTTTGTTGGTGTTTTATTTCTTTATACACATGAACTTTTTAGACAGCTTTAGAAAGAAAAAAAACTAAGCCAATGCAGCAATGGATATATTTTATATTTAAGGCTCTGCCTATCTCTGTGGAACAAATCAGTCACATTATCATTTCCCTAGGGTGAACAGCCATAAGGGTAGAATCCATGCAGATATAAGATTTTCTGTTTTTTCTGCTCTCCCCCTTTCTCTTCTCAAAATCGCTGCACTTCCATTGGCAGCCTTTAGAGACAAAGAGCCCATGACTTTTTTCAGAGTTGTGTTCATTGCCTAGTCCTCCCTCAATCGGAGGATTTTTCTTGATAACATAAAACAAGGCACTTTGTCATCTGACTCAGTGGCAATTTTAAAGCTCTGCAATGAATTGCAATGAATTTGCAGCTCATTAGCAATGAATTAAGTTGATGAAAGGTCACAAGGAACCAAGGACAATTTTTACAAAGCATCTCCAGGCAGTTTTTCCAGACCATCAGCTCTCTTTTGCTAACCAAGGAACACATCTTGCACTCTTTAGAAAGTCAAGCGCCTGTTTCTCCATTAAAAAATCCCAAAGTATTGCCTAATGAAAGACACAAAGAGTCCTTCTCATGTTAAGGGAACACATTTCAGGATTCTGCTCACATGTTTTTAGTCAGGGATACTTTGATGTAATAGCAGGGGAGAGAAATTTTGAAGGATTTACAGATTAATCAGCCAGAGCATGGATGTAGGTTAGAACTGATACAACCGTGCTCCTCTGGGACATTATCTGCAGCTCAACTTACTGCAGATGAAATGAAACACGCTTTGGGAATGCAAATGAATTAGGATGTCACAAAAAGTAATTCAATTTGCACCAGCAGGGTTTGAATTTGGTTAGTTACCTACAAGATCTTTATTTAACTGTAAACGTGGCACAATACATAGTAGGATAACTGATTTGAAATTCATTTTACTGCTATTTTAAAAATTAGGCCTGATAACTTATAGCAGATTTTCAGGTCATGTCTCTATTATACATATGTATATCTCTATGCATTTGCACACTTATGCATGCTCTGTAACAGATCTGCACAACAGTAGGATCTTTCATACACACAAAAACAAGGGTAAGACTTTCATCTATATCACCACTATGGAAGAGATAAGTGGAACAAGACAGGTAATTAGTCATTCTCCATTTCGATCCTCAACAACCACTGAGAGAGCTTGTATTTTTACTGCAGGCATTGTCTTACATCAAACAATTTGTAGATAAGAAAAATCAGTTCTCTTCCTGAAGGCACATAAGCAAGTATTTTGATAGAAAAGATGAAACAGCATTAGAAATTAACTGTAACACTTCTTCCCTTCCCAAGCCACTAGACTATGTCCACTAGGATGCATTGCTAATATATAACTTTATTATCCAGACTGACAAATTTTGCGGAGTCTGCTGTTTTGGTACTACAGAGCACAAGCCATTAATAGCTGACTGCCTCATTCAAATGAAACAAGACAATTATCAGCTGTAACTTACACAATTAATACTACTGCTGCCAGCATTTTCAGCAGAGATTTGATTCTTTTATAGCTCATTTGAAGTCTTTAGGGAACATGTTATTAGTACATCTGTCCTCCTGTAAACATAATTATCATGCAAAATTCCATTTATCATGCTGATCAGGAAGTGCTTTCTATCAGCCTTTCAGCCTGGGAACACTGATAAACAGGCAAGGGAATTTGACTGCCCCAGCTAACCTGGACTGTGCTCATTGCCAGGAGCATTGCTGTTGCTTTCCAGCTGAGCCCGCAGCAATTTTCTGAATAGGCACAAAGCTTTTGCTAACCTCTGACTTTGGTGTTTGAGCTTGGGGTACATCATATTGGACCCTGCTTGCTTGTGTCACTAGTTGATTTTATGTTCTCCCGTAATTCTCTGCTCCTTGCTTATCCCCAAGACTGAGAGACTTGTAGATGTGCAGGGCAGTGGAGCGGCTGCAGAGGGGGTAGGCAGCAACTGGATTCTCTGCGATTATGATCCTTTATCAGTACCATAAATCAAGGCCATGTCATAGACAACAGGCAAGACCTACTTCAATGCAGCATCACTTTTAATACACAAAACCAGGCTTAGGCCAGGTATAAACAGACATCAGTTAATCAGATGCCAACCAACACGATAGTGAATTTTGTCTAAATGGCTATGAAGTTTTAAAAAGTGAACACCATCAAGACTTGTCAAACTCTGGTGCCTTACATGCAGAATAGCCCACAACTGAAGGCTTCATGTGCAGAGAAATTGTCCTTGTTGACAACTGAACCTTCAGAGACCTACAGAACATCCTGACATCAAAATGAGATTAAATGAAGTAAAGGTCAGCCCCTGAATAGACCTCCGGCAAACTGTGGCTTCAGATTAGTTTAAAACAGCCTCATTTATACTAATAAGCTTATGCTGTGACCAAAAGGCACCATGCTGCTTCAGCCATCTACCACCCTCTGCATCACAGGAGCAGAAGGTCTCCTGCAGCTGGCCAATTAAGGGAATCGATCCCACTAACAAGCACACAAATGATTAGTGATCAGCTTTTATTGGGTTTTGTGAGGGAGGAAAAGATTTGCTGTCCTCAATGGGATCAGCCCAAAACAATCCTCAAATCACAGGAACCTGCATCCCTGGAGGATGCTGCCATAACTGCTCTGACTCCAAGCCTCCCTCCACTGCAGCTACAGCCAGCAGTCACCTAAAGCAGTCACAGGGAAGAGGTATAGACCTCACTCCTTCAAGCTCAAACCATATAGATTCCAAACAGGCCTCTGACCAGTACTGATCACATTCAGGATTTGGAATCTAATAATTTCTCTTTATCAGCTGAAACATTCTTTTTTTCCTGGTGTACAAAAATTGCCTGACAGGACGTAAGAGACTTGCAGGATGCCTTGTGGTTGAGGGAATTGTGCTGCTGCAGGAAAGGGCAAAGGAGGAGGAGACCAATTCCTGATGATATCAGAAAGCAAATGTTGTTTCAAAGAGATTATTCTACTGATGATAAATATGTGATAAATATTTTTTTTAAACGTGGGAGAAATTCATAAATCTAAATCCAGACAACTACTATTGCAGGCTGACATTGGTGCAAGCAGAATAACTGCATGACCATGGAAACACAGTTCACTATGCTAATACACTGAGCTATTATTTGATTGTATTTTAGGCAACTAAAATACAGAGGCATACAGAGCTTTCAGTAGACGCCATAAAAGAGTTTGGAGAAACAAATACCTGAAGAAAAATACAAAGATCAGTGTTTACAGAGCCATCATACTGTCCACTCTTTTGTATGGATCTGAATCATGGGTCATTTACCGCCATCACCTGCGACTCTTAGAACGCTTCCATCAATACTGCCTCCATACAATCCTAAACATTCACTGGACGGACTATGTGACCAATATGTCTGTTCTTGAACAGGCTGCAGTCACAAGTATCGAGGCCATGCTGCTGAGAACACAGCTGCGTTGGGCAGGGCACGTCTCCAGGATGAAGGACCACTGCCTCCCTAAGATTGTGCTCTATGGTGAACTCGCCACTGGCTGCTGCAAGAGAGGAGCCCTGAAAAGGAGATACAAGGACTCCCTGAAACAACATCTCAGCCTTGGCCATATTGACCATCACCATTGGTCTACTCTGACCTCCAATCGGGAGGCCTGGAGACAAACCATCTATAATGCTGCCGCCTCCTTTGAGAACACACGCAGGATCATCTCGAGGAGAAAACACAATGCAGAAAGAACCGTGTCTTGTCGGTACCACCTGGGGAGTCTCTCCGCTGTGCCTTTTGCAACTGGACTTGTCTATCTTGCCTTGGCCTTTTCAGCCATTAGTGTGCTTGTAGCAAGCGTGGGTAGAGCCCTTCCCAAATCTTCATTTGCAAAGCCAAGCCATGATGATGATGATATTCCCAGATCATTCCAATGTTTCATTTAGTTTTGTTAAAACAGGGTGCCTGCGAGAAATCAATTACTCTCTTTAAATTCAACAATCATGCATATCCAGATTGCTTAATTTCTCTCATACATCTGCATTTGCAGATCTTTCTTCTCTGAAGAGCTTTCAAAAGCTCAAGTTTTAATCAGAGACTATTTTTGATCCTAATTTTCCAAGCTGCAGTAAAGCTGCCTCATGACCTAATCTGATGGCAAATGTACCATTATTATACAGTGGTTTTAAGCAAGTTGTACAATAACTAGTCATAATGTTTCTTATTTTTAATCACTGATACACCAGGTGCCCAGCAGTCACAGGGAAGAGGTAGTGTCTAATTAGAGCTATCGATCTGCAGACATCACTTTAACTCAGGTCAGCAAATGACTTGTTGAAACAAACACTGATTGGTGTGAGTAAAATACATTGCAGAGCAGTGTCTGCACATCAGCCCCTTGGCTATATCCCAGCACACCGAAGCTGCGAGTAAAGGCAGACCTGCCTTCCCTTACACAAAGCTCAGACTTTTGCTGCAGAAATGAGCAGGACAAAGGGACACCACATGGTTCTAAGGACTGAAAATGCCACACAGCTATAGCCATCACGAACATGGACTACAGCCCTGAGGGGCTGTAGTCATTTGGGTCAGGGATTTGACTCAATTACAAAAAAAAAAAAGAAAGGCAAAAAACCCCCCCACAACATTTTTTTTTTTAAACTTTTGCCACTGTTCTCAGCAAAACCAAAAAATCTCTGATTTCATGGGGAACAAAGCATTTTGATTTGATTGAAGCCAATGTTTCACTTTGAGGTTTTTTTCTTCTTATATACACACAAGCATATATATTCATCTGCATATATGACATAGAAGTCTCACACTTCACGAAAAAAACCCTGTTTTCCACTGCTTAAACATGTCACCTTTCTGAAGAATTTTGCTTCCTGAAAAAAAAGTTCACAGGGTTTCCTCTGCTTTGGCTTAACAGCTTTAAAGGTTGTGCTTCCAGACAGAAAATCTGGCTTACCCACAGCTTCCCCGCTCTGTTCCACATTTAACAGGTCGCTGTTGTGACCACAAGGAACACGGCAACTGCTGCTAAAACTTTAATCCCCCCCAAAGTCGTAATCTTTATATAGTAAATATAATAAGCTTTCTCAATGACATACTGCAACAATGTTTAACAGGATTGCATAAGCAAAGTTATATTTAAATCCACTGAAAATGCAGCTCGATTCTCCCAGAGTCTGCTCTGGTGATAATTAATGACAGATTTCATCAGTATTCACATATCAAATTTTTCGTTCTTGTAGGATTGTGCCCTGCTAACACAAGGACAGCAGAAAAGAAATAACTCCTATTAAAGAAGCTGTTAGGCATCACAGATAACATATGAAGTGTGGCCATGCTGTTCTCTATCCTCTATTACCCCTCAGTTTTATTCTGTAGAAGTTCTTTCAGCAGCTGCTTACAGGCTGTAACCACAGGAGGAGCAGGAGGTATTCTGCCACTGCTGTCAGGCAAGCCAGAGGAAGACAGAAAAGGAAAAAAAAATAATTTCAAAGTATTTTGCAAAGTAGTCCAAACACTTGGAGGTGATAAGGTTTCTCTCCTCCTGCCCATCTGGCCACAGTGTGGTTCTATAAAAAGCATCACTAACCCAACATATTTATCCTGAAAGATAAACAAATAAAAACATACTTAAACTGAAAGACCACAGATTTAGATTAGATATCAGGAAGAAATTCTTCCCTGTGAGGGTGGTGAGGCACTGGAACAGTTTGCCCAGGGAAGCTGTGGATGCTGCAATCCCTAGAAGTGTTCAAGGTCAGGTTGGATGGTGGTCTGAGCCACCTGATCTAGTGGGAGGTGTCCCTGTCCATAGCAGAGGGGTTGGAACAAGATGATCTTTAAGTTCCCTTCCAATCCAGACCATTCTATGATTCTAGGAGTGTATTTCCTGAGCTGTCCTACATCTCTCTCGAAGAGTAACTTTGAATTTAGTTCTTCCAGTTATTTGCCACAAGCATCTGAAGAAAGAGTGAGACCAACCTAATGGTCATTTGAGCAATCTGCCTAATTTCATTTGCACAGAGTGTGCACACCCCAAAACCACAAGTCTTCATGTTAAAGGAGGGCAATTTTCTGAGCACCTCAGAGCACCCACTCTGTGAAACAGGGAACACAAAATTATCTATTCTGTTCTTAAACGAGAACAGTCAAGAGACACCTTTTTACATCAATGTAATTGCAGTTTCCCAGGGCAACACAAGCATGACACCACGACAGCCTGCCTCTCTGGGGCAGGCTTCAGCAATGTTGCCCCCCTACCTCTCTGCACTTAACACAAACCTAAGAAAATCACAGCAAGCTATATCCCCCAACCACTTTCATGATCCAAATCTCACAACAAAACAAGTCCTGAGCCCAAATCTCAGCAGAATTTTGAGATCCTCCCAGCAAAGGGGGAGGACAGGGAAAGAGGAAAGTGAAAGGAGGAAGGAAACAGCTGCTTCCTCCTCCCAACCAGCTCTGAAAGCTTTGCTCTCCCCATAACACATATAGTAAAACAGGAGCTACTTTCTTTTCCTCTGTCCTGGAAAAAGATGGACAGAAAAGTCTTACCCTTCTTTATTCTTGCAATCCTTCCACCTTATCCTTGTCAGGTTTGCTGGAGAGCTGGAGCAGCATCTTTCACTGGGCTGCAGAGTCCTGTGCCGGGACAACTTCTATTCACACCATTTATTTTTAATCCCCATTTGAAGCCCAGTGAACTGCTCCAGAATGTAACGAAATACCAATTAAGCTTTTCACAGAACCAAGCCTTTAATTTTAAAAATATTTATCTTGATCGCTGAAGATTTTCACTTTAAACTCTGACTGCACGAGCAAATGACTTGACAGACCATGCATACATAAAACAATCATAAACTGGAAGGAAATTCAGTAATACCAACCTCCCAAGCTACTACAGCTGATAACTCAGGGACTGGGAAGCTGGCCATGGAATTGCCTAATTTCATGAATATTTGGGAGGAGATACGACCTTATTTCAATTCACAGACTAAAGCAACAATTGGAGAGAAATTTTCGAAAATAAGGCTCACAAGTACAAGGGGCAGCTGTCTGTCCCATCCCAACGTTATGTGCTGTGACAATTCTGCAGTACCACTCCTTTGTTTTCAAGGTACTTTTACTAGTGTCAGGAAATCTGTTATTGTTAAAAGCTGTTAAGTCAACCAAACCCAGGTATTTTAATCAGATACTGAACAACTGGCTTCATACCCCAAAGCCAGGGCTGTGGGCAGCTGTCAGACCCACAGCCACCACAACCCAAGCAAGCAGCTGTTGCTGGAACGAGTTTGAGCAAGAATTGGTGATGAGCTACTCAAAGGCACTGCTGCTGGTGTGACCATAAAACACTATTATGAAACCTGTACTCGTGCAACAAACCAACTAACTTTGAAAAAAGCTCCGAGCTGGATTGGAACATCTCAATCCAGCAGGCGATGACACCCCATCTCACGACAGGTTAACAACCTGTCAGGGATTCAGCACACCTCAGAGCAGCTGGCTACTTTTGTTGAGACAGGCAGTGGTGCCCCCAGGACACATCCACCAAAGAAAGGCAGTTTTGAAAGAAGAGGCAATTGCCTTGCTGAAAAAGAAAAGTAATAATAATTTTTAAAAAAAGTCTGAAGTCCCTCCTGACAGTTCAGTATCATAAAGTTTCTGGGGAAAGAGGACAAAGGAGGTCCACATACCCAGATCCTTACCAAAAATACTACTGGAGGGGTGGAAGAACAAAGCTAAGCAGCCAGAAGGATGTGTGGTTCCCCTTGCATTTCTCTACACTCTTCCTTTAAACTCAGGAACCACACTTCTGATCATCAGGGTGTGTTGGCTTGTTTTCCAGACAGCCCTGCTCCTGGGACATGCTTCAGTACCAAGGTGACCTAACTGACCCAGCCCAGCTGCACTGTACCCACATCTGCCTCAGAAGCTGCATCTTCCCAGGACCAGCAGGACCACTGCAGGTGCTAAAAGCAACATGGCGATGGGGCACAGTTGTTACCACTTCCATGGCAGTATTCGGCATTTTTCAGAGAGCCTCATGGGATACACCAGGACTTTGCCTGTGCATACGCTGAGCTCAGTATTCATCACTGATTCTCTGAAAGCAGAAGGCATGAGAGCCCTGTGACTCTGCATTACCTGTTTAAACAACAAACACAAAGCTAAAGCGTATTAAAAATTCATGAATTTCTATGAATCCTTTAAGAGTCTTATTTTTGCCTTCTGGAATGTAGCTCTTTAGGGCTACATCTTTTTAAATCTTTTTTTTGATCTTGAAAGTTAGGAACTTTGTCAAAAAAAGGCAGAACACAAAGAGATTAGACTGAGCATCTCCACCTCATCCCAACAGCCCATGAACCTTAAAAAGCCTCTATCATATATTGCAAGACTTTGAAGTGACAATACTAGAATAATTTCCTCAGCAACAAAGATGGAGAGGAGATCATGTGATTCAGAAGCCTGCTAGTGCTTCCAACTGTCATGAAAACACATACTAAAAATCTTTAAAAATGCTGTGCCATGGCTGATAGTATCTGTTTGCTCTTCCATTTCCCCAAGCCAGGAGTGTGATGTGCATGCATATGCTACCTTTCAAACATGATTACTGAGTTCTGCTGAAGGCACTTGCATATGTAGAAACAGAAGAAAATATGTTTGAGTCCCTGAAGACAGATAAAATGGATCTGGCCCTCCCACTCCATTCAATCAAAAAAGCCATGTATTTCTGAAAGCTGAAAAACCTAAACATGGGGGTAATACAAGAGCAGAAGCAGACCTGCATGCTAGCTTAAACCAGCACCTATTTCAGTTTAAGGTGATACTTCGGGTTGTGAAATAAAATCTTGGAATTGTGAGCATATTTGCTTCAGCCAGCCTCTGCTTTGGGGCCAGTAACCCCTTTAATTGCCCCAAATCACCTGCAGGCACCTCCAGGCAGAAATATCTTTACTCTATAAGCAGCATCAGGCGGACAACAAAAAAACTTAACCAGAAAACGAGATAGAGAAAATTTTGACAGCAGCTCATCATGCCTCCTTAGAAGACAAAGTATATGAAGGAGAACATAAAGCATGAAATGCTTGGAAAAAAAAAAAATCTCATTTTTGCCACTACTTTGGATAAAAATAATTTTTTGTCACAGACTTCACTGATTTTTGTGTCCAGTACTCTCCGAGGGAATATGCAGATTTCAGTATTAGAAGAACTAAATGCATACATTCATTTACAAAAACGTCCCAAAGGCGACCACTAAAAGCACATTCCCTCTAAGGTTTTAAAATATACCAGACTAATAGATGTAAAAAAGTCACTTATACCAATAAATTGAACTGATTGTGTAAAAACTCACGCCCTTCAGTAATCCTAACAAAGGTACTAACTGCATGACTAACGATGCACTTCTGCAGAAACCTCAGCTGATGCGGCTCATGCTCAAATGGAACTACAAGACCGCTCATTTTGACTATGTTAGGCAATGTATTTGTGAGCCAAAGGCAGCAAGCTACCTGGGAAACTAAGACTGAACATATCTACAAGTGTTTGCAGGATCAGGCTTTAGTTTTATACAGCCTTTTAGCAATGACAAAGTCTAATTTAGAAATACTTCTTTCAAACTAATCGCCTCTTTCAAGAGAAGCCACTAAATATAATGCAAGGAAGATTTACTTTATAACAGTCTTGAGGGGGTGTGAAAACACACAAAAATCCATCTTTTAAAAAGGATCAGGTCATATTTAGATGCCACAGACATGAAGTGCAGACCGAAACTCCAATACAGTTACTAATCATGTGAAATGGATAACCTCATAATATCACACATCTTAGATCATCTGACTCCTGTGTCTGTCTGCATATTCAGCATCACAACCCCAAGCTGAGAAAACACAGACAGAGAAGAAAGAGATTTTTGTTTCCTGGTAAAGCTTCTTGCATTAAAGAACTGTAAGTAGGGCAAAAGGCCCATTCAAAAATGTGTCACAAAACACTTCACCACAGACCTGAGAGCTTTGTTGTGAGAGGAGAGAGAGGGGGAAAAAAAAAAAAGGATTTGAACAACAATATTGACTAATGGGATTATGTATACACAACAGTTTCCCATTCACAACACCCTCCCGGGGAGTTGAATGCAAGCTCAATTTTACCTGCACCAATAACAGCTACATAATTTTATGACAGATATTAAGCTAACAGGGTATAGACCACAAAGCTGCTACCAAAAACACTTAATCTTACAGTGAGGATATCAGACAGGCAATTAAAAAAGCAACCATCCTTCCCCAAAAAATGCAATTTATCATCTGTAAATGTATCTGTAAATTTACATCTGTAAATCTCTCTCTTTTGGCTTTAAGTAGGAGCTCATGAAGCATACACTTTTGTAGCGTATTTTTGTCAACTCAGAGCTTTCAAATTATATATAATGTAGTATCTGGGTAAGTAATACACAGAAAACAGTATCCTGTTGACAATATAACAACACAAGAACATATGAAGACAAACATAACAATGAAGACAAACTGTTTAGCATCCTTTAGAACTTGCTTGCATACAAAAGAATTGCTGTATTCATATTAGACAGAAGGGACATAGAGAAAGAGGGTCCTAGGACTGAGTATTTCTTCTTCCCAATTCCTTCCCATTCTTTTTCATATTTGAACTTTGCACCTCAACACAACAAGTATACATGCTTTGAAGCTTTTTAAGAAAAAGAAAAAAAATAATTGAAACCCAATTTTGGGAGTAAAACGGCTGCAGTTCTAGACAGGAAAAACTGTGTTTTAGCAACCGGAAAAATTTATTCCTGCACCTCAAAGAATAAATACAGCTATGAATACAGAATAAACATCCTTGATAGTAATAATAAGGAAAATATAATGTAGACACACAGCTATTGTTTGAAGTAGAGCACACCCAAAGCCTTCACAGTGACAGCTCTAGCCACCCTGCCACACTCCAACAGGTTCTGCGCAGCCTCACGGACTGCAAGGACAATATCAGCAAGCAAAGGGATGACCATGTAACCCATGTGCCTGTGGTGTAGCTTTCCATGTCAAGAAGTTGTCAGGAGGCAGCAGCAATGGGGAGGGGAGCAGACCAGGGATTTGCAATCAATGCTGAGGTTCTCCCATAGGAACTATGGTGGGGCAGTGAGTTGTCCTCCTATCAGTGGTAATTTGGATACTCGATCCTGACAGGAGGAAACTATCTCTACAAATTCAACAAGTAAAATGTGGGATGCAAGTGCTAAAATAGCAGCATTCAGTTACCAGAGTGACAATGAGAACTGTGAATACTTCCTCTCTTGGGCAGGATCTGCTAACTGCTATTTGGAAAACAGCAGATTTATGTCTTTATTTTTCCTTTAAAAGTAGCAGGACCTTAACAATCTGTCCAGTGAAGGAACCAAAAATGCACTTCTGTTGCTGTCTCTCCGAGTGCCCAGGCACCCGCAGCATTCCCCTCTTCCCTGCAAGTCTCTGCAAAGGAAGAAAGCTGAACAAAGTGCCGCTATATGAGGGCCACAGCCCCCACAGCAGCAGATAAAAAATCAAATTATACAAAACTTGTACTGTTTTGCTTCTGTCATCCTTTGCCTCCTCAGAGCTGAACAATAATGAGCTTGTCTAACGTGGAGAAAGAGGGGAATGGCTTTGTGCTTGGATGGGCCAGAGCAGATAGATGTGCTCGCCAAAAGCTGTCTGCATTGGGCTGGAAAAGGGAAGAAGCACAAAGGTGAGAAGCTGCAGACAGTGGGGCCAGAGGAAGAGCACAACCATCCCCCTCTGTGCAAAACTTTGGTGTGATTCCCTCCGGCAAATCTCAGGAAGGATTCAACACGAAAGCTCATTTGGTAGTTAGTTACATAGACGTCAATAATGGTTAAGGATACGGCACTGTAACTGCCGAGGCCTGGGTTCGATTCCCGGTCGGGGAAACTCCCCGGGTAGGTGGAGCCCGTTAGCCCTGTAAGGCAATCCACCTACGTCCTGAGGACCTCGCTGCCACTGTCCAAGCTCGCTTGGCCCCGGCAGATGAACCTTAGGATTAAAGGGTGGGCTCAGTTCTGCGCACACTGTGTCCCACCTAAAATAAATCCAATGCGCAGGCTGGAAGGCGTACAAAGACCTTCCACAGATCTTCGTTCGCGAAGTCTGGCCATTATATTATTATTACATAGACGTCACAGGCAAGAGTTTGCCTTATTGCTTCCCCTGAAAGGGAAATCAGCTATACTTTGTATAAAAGAGGAGCTTTTTTCTTTCTTTTGATTAAACAAATGAACTCTCCTCCCCAGACCACACAAACAGAAACCACTACTTCCTCAGTCACTGCATATCCGTGTCTAAAATCAGCCCAGGACAAGAGTAAAACCATGCTGGGTATGACATTACACCTCTGTGTTGACCAAGATCACAAACTGCCTTCAACGTGACACACAATTTTGAAATTTTGGTTTTCCTGTTACACTTTTTCCACTAAACAGACAGGAAAGATGTCTGTTGATGTGAATAACCAAATAAAAAAAATAATATTAATTTTTGCAGAATTTACCACATTACAAAACAAAAATTTAGACAGGTTGCAACTGACCAGTAAAAAGAAAACAGATCCCAGTGCTCTGATTCAACAAGTAATAAAAATGGTTTTCCTACAAAATCTTTTTAAAACCTCCCAGCGGAAAGAGAGAAGTCAGTAATTTCCAATAGAAATGACTAGGGAAAAGGTATCTGAATTCATGGGGTTGAACAAAACATGTACTAACCCAAGTGTGAAGGAAGGCTGTGAGATATTTGAGTTAGCTCAATATGAATTCCCTGAAGGGGCATTCCCTGGAGGTATTTAAAAGATGTGATGTGGTGCTTAGGGAGGCAGCTTAGTAGTGGCCTTGGCAGTGCTTGGTTAACAGTCGGACTTGATCTTAGAGGTCTTGTCCAACCTAAATGATGCTATACTTCTATGAATCCCTTTATTCCGGAGCAGGGAACTGAGACTCTGTGGGCATAACTCCACTGTGTTTGACGTTGGCTCAAAAGCATGCTTTTGAAGCAAGTCTCCTGACCATGTCTGCTTACAGTATGCTGCTCTCTGTGGCATGAAGCAGCCCTGGAGCAGGAAGGCTTCCCCTCCTACAGCAGAAAACCAGGAGACACGCTGTAGGAGCACAGCACCTGTCTTCCAACTACTGCTGAGTGTTCAGGCCACAGGTCCAGCCGAGACCTGGTCTGAAGGTGTGACTGAGTAATTAAGCCAGAGGTGTGCTGTTAACTCCAGTAAAAGCAGAACCACGATCACAGTCCACAACACCACCACCCGCTCCCCAGGGAGGATAAGTATACAAAACGGGAGCAGGTCTGGACAGCCAGGTAAGCAAAATATTTGAAAACTCACAATGAAAAAGCAAATGCTGTCTTTTCAAAGTGAGATTTTCAAAGAAGCTCAGAGAGTTCATCAAAATTCATGCTTCAGAGGGTCCTTCAAAAATCCCGGCTTGAACTGTTCTACCGCTCCGCTCTCTTCTGCTGGAATAACACAAGACAGACATTTAATTCAGAACAAACACCATGGAACTGAAGTCTAGTCTTCATGATCATAACCCCACATCTTGCAAACGTGGATGCAAGGGTCAACAGCCTCTCAAAAGCTGCATTTCTTCTAATATACGTAAATGACACATACACCAAAAAACCCCACCTCATATAAGATCGTGTTGAAATATTCCTGGGGATTCACAGAAAACAGAGAACTGCAACAACTGCAAGATAGCTGCCAGTTACACAAAAAATGGTGCCACCCTCAGCTCTTGATATCACATTCATTTATCCATTAAGATATTCGAGATATGCAATCACTTGACAGGTCGGAAATATTACCTCTGCACTTAAAATAGAAAAGACAGGCCTAATCCTGTTCTCATTTGTACCTGAGCAACCCTACAATTAATTCAGAGCCCGTTTGTTTTCAGATGCCTCTGATCTTCGCAAACATGCAGTGGCTCATGAGGGCTTTTTCACGTCAGCCTCTTTGCTCACCCCCCCTCCCCATCCTCCTAAACGGATTGAATTCCAGTTACAACCCACATCCTTCTTCAGTGCCCTATTACACAAAACAGGTCGTGGGTTTGGGGCTTAGGTCCTAAGGGATATGGAGGAGTAATGACATTTGATACAGCACTGAGCACAGTATCAGTACTGCATGGTAAAGAAAATCCCCACTCCTGCTGCAAGGCTACATCTCCAGGAGAAGGAAGCCTGCAAGCTCACAAACACACTGTGAGAAAATACACATTTCCATTCACATTATACATTGAATCTTCCCACAGAGCACAAGGATAGCAACAGAAAACACTGCCTTGAAAGCGCCTATTTAAGGGTGCTGGCAAATTCATACAATGTGCACTTTTTATTTTTAAATGCATTTGCTCAAACTCTGCTCCCTGTTACACCCTGACACTACCTTTGACTTGAATAGCTCTACATCAATAAGGAAACTAATTAACAAACAAGAAACCAATATTTACAATAATTTCTCTAAAACAAACAGAAGCAAAAAACCTTGTACAATGAAATCTGTTCCTTGAAACAAATGTGTGCAGATACTTGCTATTTGCAAGGCTGCTCTCGAGTTCTGCAGTACCTGGAGTGCCTTCTAAAATAGAAGAGCATTCTATCTAGAGGCGAGTCATGCACACGGAAAAATATGAATTTTTCAAATAAATCTCAAAGGTCACGATGGAGGTACTTGACAGTGGCACTTTGTGTTCTGCTGTAAATAATTCTACCTATTTAAGCAACCACCTCTGAGCTGCCACTTCTTCTCAAATAGGCTATGCTAAAAGATGGGATTTTACAAAGTAGTGAACACCACCAATTAAAAATCAAACCCAGTTTTACTTTAAGGAAACAGCCTCATAAGATTAAGGAGGTTCCTAAGATACACAGTGGGTTGAAGACAGGAGGTTATGTGAACTGTGTTTTCAAAAACACAAACACAACCCTTTGTGCTTTACAGACCAAGCTTCCAAGAGTATTAATAGCAGACAGAGAGCTTTCCACACCTTTTTACATAACATAAAGCAGCACCTGCACGACTCACCTACCTCAGCGATTAAACCGTACTTTGCACTGCAGTATCTGAAAGCTGTTTTTCCTCTCTTCCTATTATCCAAAAAAATCTCCATGTCCTACATTAGCAAACAATACAATTCATTTAAGTAAATTCAGAGAACTACAAAGTTTGCTTGTAACTACCAGGCCTGCTCAACTGTACCCACATCCCAGGTATCAAGATGGGAGTCTTCATTTTCAGGTAGCTATCTAACGAGGACTCCACTCCCTGTTGTGTGCATCCACCACAGCCCATGGACATGTGGGCAAATCTTCTGTCATCTTGCATTTGTCTGGGTGTAGCTGATTGCAACCTTGACTGAAAAACAAGGAAATTAATCTCCTTTCCTGTTGGATCTGTAGGTATTAACACAAATGCAGAAGCAACAGGAAAATAAAAGTTTTGTCTGTGACTGACAAAACACAAGGAACAAAGTTGGTGAGTTAAAAAAAAAAAAAGGTAAGTTATTTTCAAGACACATTTCAGACCACAGCTGACATCTAGCTTCTGCTTTATGCTACATCCTTCAGACAGGCTGAGTACTGTGGGGTTGGAAGTGCAGGTTCATAGCACATGCCAGTGTCAACAAGGACAAATGAGAGCTTCTTGAACTGCAGGTATGGACTGCATTTGTATATACACAAAAGTATGTATGTGATCCAAGTAAGCCTGAAAGCAAAGGGTCTTATGTGACATTCATCTGGCTCCTCTTTCTCCATCTCTACATGTGCTAGGCGTACTGGATGAAGCCAGACATTCCTCCAGGTGACAAAACAGTCCTCCCTGAGTGCCAAAGGCATCCTAGCATCTTGGGGCAGTGAGGCTCTGCTCTTCCCTCTTCCACCATCATGAACCCAACTCATCAGGCCTCCCTCTGAAGTAGACTGGCAAAGCTGTGCTGCTTGCATCCTTCAAAGGGCACACCACCTGGCTGGGGATATAATCCACTTCTCTGCTAGCAGCTGCAGTAGGCAACAGGCTGCCCCAGTGCTGTGAATTATCTCTGTAAAAAGCAATGGTAATAATATCTGACCCTTTATCTGTGATGAAATTAAAATCCGTTCCAATATGTCAGCATGTACTCCTCGTGTCAAAAAGGGACAGGAGGAGTTTAGTTCAGGATCTCTCACCCTCTTCTGTCCCCATTCTGGTACATTAGCCTTTGTGTGATCCAACCTTGTCGGAGGCCTGAGTCCTCTCCCTGCACTTCCACCCATGGCAGATCCACCACAAACAATGATGCTGGGAATATTGGAGCCTCAAACATGTTCCTCTACCCACTTTCCTTGCTGGAAATTACTAACTCTGTACCTGCAGTGGTTCTTTCCATTCTGCAATGCAGAAGGAAACAATGCCCCACAGAAGAGGCAAGATAGAGGGAAATCTGTCACCAGCCTTCCCACTCAACTCCAAGGACAAAAGCTCAACTCCAAGGACAGCAACAGCACCTGTGGTTGGTACCTGTTGAGGTTGCACTGGCATCACCACCAAATCCCAGTATAACTTCTCTGTCCCTTGTGTACACAAAAAAAATCTGCAGGTATGGCCTGCACAGTCATGGTGAAGTCACAAACAACAGACAGCACACAGATGGTTGTAAAAAACAGTTTACTGCAAGCAGGCTGTAAACTGAATGGCACTACTGAGTCCTCTGTGCTCAGCATCCTGCCCAAAGCCCAGAGAAAGGAAAAAATCACACTCAAGAGCTTCATACCTGTTTGTTTCATGCAGCTAAGTTCTAGCTACATGATGTGGTGCAGAAAGAAGTCATCATCATGTCCCCTGACAGATTTTTCCTTTTACACAAAATCAGGGGATTTTTTTTTTTAATTTGCAGGAAAATTTATGCTTCTTTTAAATGCTTTTACTCATAAACTGATGTGCCTATGTCTGATTTGCCTTGACAGAATGTGGATTTGAAAACCTAATCATATTTACCTTGATAATATGATTATCTCTAGAAGCACCAAAATGCAATCCATTGTTGACTGAAAAATTATGATAAACTTATCTAGCTTTCTATTTTTTAATCCCACCAATATGATACAGTAAAATCCCTGATATTGCAAAAATTTACTTATTAGCGTAACTTTATACACTGGTGCTTGATTTAAATGAGCAATTTTATATGTGTGTAAATATACAGTTCAAGCTTTGCAGGATCCTGTGTAAGAGAGGACACACCTTTCTCTGCCATCCAAGACAAACAAGGTAAAACACATTTCGGTTGTGGTGAGTGAATCTTTCCTCAAACCTCAATTTCACAAAATTGTTAGCCTGACCTATAACAACACAGGGGAAACACAACTTTTTGCTAAGAAGATGTATTTGTCCTTTATATTCATATATGAGGGGAAAGGCCTCTGCTTTACTTTTCATTCTTATCTCAATTTTCCACCATAGAAAACCTTCCTTAGGCAAACACTCTGAAATGTAGCTTCTAAGAGCAGTGTTGGCTTTGAAATACATAATGAGAACAGAAAAGATATTTAGCATTGATGACAGGAAAGCAGTTGCTATGAATACAACACAGTAGCCCCTGTAAAGGAACCTTACTGTTCCTTAAATATGTACCTCTCTAAATCTGCATATTGCAGCCTGAAAAGCAAATGCTGAGAGTCCTAGAAGTTTCCCACTGGCATATCATATTTTCTCCAACCACCAGTGAAATTTTCTTCTCCTAAATCCTCCGTCGAGCTCTCTACCCTACCCTTGCAGCAAAAACTTCTGCTAAGACCTTCTTATGAAAACAAATACCATTCCTTAAATTTCTCAGCATGTTACTTGCAAACGACAGGCCAGCAAATAGATACTCTCCATATGCCAAATTATGTCATTTCCATTTTCTAGAACGAACACTTCTCTCAGCAAACTGGCAAGAGGTTTTTTCAGTTGGGTTGTGAAAGAGCCAGCTCTGTGTCTCGCTGCACCTGCTGTGTTGCTAAGCCTGGTATCTGGTGGCAGCCCCCCAAGTCGTCCACAGCAATTCTGGGTCCAGAAAAAAGAGTTTGTCATTAGTACATCCTCAGAGGCATTAGCAAATGTTCAGGAGTGAATTCTGTGGATATTTGCACATGGATTTCTGTAGACACCAGCTTTTCCTATTTGCAAATAGAATCTGATTTCCCACACTTCTCATGGGACAAGCTGGTGCCTGCAGTGTATTGAAGTCCCAATATATAAAGCCAAACTTCTGCATTTTTAGGTTAAATCATGAAGATGAGTCTTTATGTTCATGCAGTGGAAAACTTGTCTACAAGTAACTGAAAACAGAGGGAGAATTTATTTTTTTTTTAAATAAGGATTTGGCCCTGCTTCTCATCTTGTCCTTCCACTATACTCAGTGTTCTATGGAGCCTCTAGACAGCCAACCTGGAATATACTTCTTTGAAATGAGGAAGCCAAAGAAATACTGCAGGGCTGCTTTGTTGTTGTTTTTTTTCTTTTCAGGAAGCACACTTGGGAAGCTCATATTTGTGTTTTAGGTGTTTTGAACTGTTCCAAGCCAAGCTCTATCCTCTGCCAGAAGAGTTCTTGAAGTCATAATAACTATAGATTAAAGCATACTTCCTATCCAAAAGCTGTCATCAAACTATCATTAGCCTATCTATCATCAAACTATGTTTTTATGATGGTCTGTAGGGCTTGGTGATTCACATGGTTGCTACCCATCTTCAGCATTTCAAGGTGCTTGCAAAAGCATTAGCACAGAGAGGAAAGCTGTGTAGCAGACTCCTAAGGAAGAGGGCCAACCTGACTGCCTGCACAGGAGCTTTTCTGGTAAAGAAAAGAGTGAAGAGAGAGATCAAGTAATGGAAATGCACCAACCACATAAGCAAACCTGCTAAAGTGTCTCGCTCCTTCCACTGTCCTGACAACTAATGAGGGGTCACAGCTCACCAGCCAAGCACCTGCATGGGACTTCCACAGCAGGGTTGGACCTAGCAAGCTTTGAATTGGTGGCCAGCAAATGCAGCCAACACAAATAGGACTTTTCATGTGTTACCAGCTCAGGTTTTCTCACAGGGGTTAATGTGCACTCCCCCCGGCAGACCCTCCTCACCCATCTGGCTCCATGTTGTCTCACTCTGAAACCTGCAGAGTCCTGAGACTTTGGCAGACACGGCTCCCTTGTAGGATCTGTCCCTCTGTGAAGGTGTCTAATTAGTTCCCTAGAACTCAGGAACACTATGTTCTGTCCCACTGTTCTACTCTTCAGAATTGACAGCATGGGGTTTTTTTCCTTGTTTGATGAATATTACCTTTTTATCTGACAGAGATGCTTGCTAAATAATACAATAAGAGCCTAAAATATGCCAGAGCAAATTTCTGTGGGATTTGTTTAAAAAAGCTCTGAGTAGTAAGGGAACAAGGCTGATGCACCTATGCTGTTCATCATACTCCAGTGACTTTTGAACCACGGTCAACATCAACTAATATCTGGAAGATGACCCCATTTCCACAAGTTTCAAAGGAAGCAACAGAGGGAGGCACAGGCCCGTGCCCTGAACAAGTGAAAATGCTGGCAGAGACCAATGGGGGTAGATGCCAGTCCATGCAATGTGGGGCTGGCCATGCTCAGCACACACACAGCTCAGAAAACCCACCAGTAGTCAGAGCCTGCTCCTGCACAGCTCTAAGTGACCATGAAGACCCAGCCTCTCAGTGTGCTCATACTAAAGGATATGGGTGCGCTCATTGTCCCTTACAGGACTCATGGAGGAGCTTGTACGCTGTGTGCTACTACTGAAACAGCCCCTATTACCTGAGCCTTAACCCTGTGGTTGAACATTCCCCCTTCAGGCTGACACAGGATGGCCATTTAGCCTCCTGAAGTAATAGCCAAAGTCAATAAGTATCCCCTGCTTTAGAGGCAGCAGCTATCAGCGGTATACAAGGTCACACACCTATGAAAAGACTTAGTTCAGCATGTGCACTTCACATTCACTTCTCAGACCATTAAATTGCTGTTTTCATGCTATGCTTGTATACATCATTCTGAAATTCAGGCTGCCTGAAGGGCTTTAGGTTCAGTGAATGGAGAGTGTCCATCACACACAAGAGATTCGGTGTGCTTTCAGCAGCTCACAAGCCAACTCCTGATGCTGAGATGACCCCATAGCATGGACGGTGCCCCCAGTTCTTTGTTCTGCTCCCCTTTCAGGACTCTGCCTCTAAGACACTTGTTTCTGAGAGCCTTTTCTTTTGTCTCTGCCGTGCTCATTTTGGAGGCATCTTCTGTGGTGGGCTGAGACTGCACTGCCTGCCCGCCCAAGGCCATGGAGAACAGGGTTTTAACCTCTCAGCCCTCCACCACAAGGCCTAAATGGTGCGATTCAACATCTGAAGGTTTCCTCCAGCACTAACAACTCATGGAACTTTGCAAGCCCTACAAAAACCAGGCAAGTGAACTATTCCAGCATCCCTCTTCATTACATATTTCCAGAACATAAATACTGAGGCCATATGCAGCTCTTTCACAAGCTTTACTAATCATAAAATTATTTTAGAATTAATTAGGAAATGAGTTTTATTGTACATCAATAATTTCTGAAGAAAAATCTATTTGACCCTGATAACTTCACTGTCCTTTTGAGTGCACCTCTCCCCAGCAATTACTCAGCAGATATTCTCTCCTTTCCTCCCAGCAACCACTGCTCCCAAAAGGAATTCTTCTGCCCATTTGCATTCAAACCTAACACAGTGACACAGACAATGCAACTGTAAGCAATGCTTAGACTCCAAATCCAATCACCAATTTGCTTCCTTAGCAAAACAGAAAAAAACCCCAAAAAACAAAACCACAAAACCAAAACAAACAACCCAAAAAAAGCATGCACTTGTTTCTAACAACCTGGCCTGCTTGAAAAGGAAACTTCACATACAGAAACAGCAGTACTTTCCCCAAAGAAAACTATGGCAACAAGAATTCTAGGCATACACAAAAACAAGTACCTGGGACCATCACATCAGAGGATGTGAAATGATTTTAAACCAGTGTTGCTGAAACCTTGCTTCACAGAGCCCCTCATTAATTTAAGATGAAGCTATGAAAATGAATTATAATTTGACATCAAAGGGCCTGGCAGAACCTGGCCTTAGTTTCTAGTAACCTCATGTCCTCATCCACTCATTCACCACAAACTGAAACAAACTCCTTCTGCACGAGACAGGAGCCTTTGGCACCAACAAGCTGACTTCTGAACAAACCTTTTTTTTTTTTGCCATTTACATATAATTACACACTAGCCTCTGAGCAGCTAGAAGCTCCATGTTCTTTTTATGTATTGTTTCTTTTGAATACACATAGAGTACAAACCCAAACCACATTAATGATAACCTTGTTAAATATAAACTAGTATGCAATTATACAAACTGCTAACACAAACAAAAAAGCCAGGAAACTCTGATTGTATGTTCACAACAGTTTCTGAAAACTAAATAAAAATAATAACATAAGGCTGCCTGTCTTGCTTGATACTGTAACAGAAAAAGGTTTCACATTGTAACCTATCTGCCTCAACAACATAGAGGACTAGATTGTCAAACCACACATTCAATTTCAAGCTCACTGCAAGGAGAGCAGAAGGGTGTGAGGAAAGGCAGCAGGTGCACACACACACTACCAAAAACAAAACAAAACAACCCTCTGATTTTTCTCTCCGCATCATCCTTCAGGTGAGCTGATGTCTGTCTCTGGGCAGTTACTGTGACTTCCACCCTGTTGCCCTGAGAAGGGCTGGCAGTGTGCTGGGGATTTGGCTCCTTCCTCACCATTAAGAGAGTAGCAGAAGGTCCGCTTGAACCCTCTGTTCTTGGGCTTGCAGCAGACTGGTGCATGCCTGTGATTTATCTTCTGTGCAGCCAACAGTGAACCCAGCAATTGGAGCCTCCACCACATCTTTTCATTAAGATGATGAGGAGCTAACACTCCATACAACCTCCATGGTCTGCAGCTGTCCATCCTGATGTTTAAAAATCTATATCTTTTCCAGAACAGAAAGAAATCTATCGAAGGTAGACCAAAGTCTGCTCTGAGCTGCACATGTGCAGAGTCACAATAGCCATTAAAGGCAGGGACATTAGCCAGGGCCCTCCAGCACCACTGTTAGCTGTAAGCAAGTGCTACAATCGAGAGTCTCACACTTGTCAGTGGAGTAATGCAAGGTCTCTGCCACAGCTGAATCTAGATCTCAAGAAAACAAAAGAGCATGAGAAAACGAGCACTTTCTTTATATCCTACATTTACAATAAAATATACAGCACAAACAACGGCTCCTATAGGAGTGGAGAAGCATCCTGACGAGGTTTCCTTGGGTGATTTCCCTTGCCATGGACTTGGGCTATCCATTCAGTCTGTTTGCATGTTAGCAGCACAGCTGAACTTGTAAGATGTTGCATTTCTAGGGTGCACGCATGAAGAATAATTACCTTCCCCTCTTAAACTCCAAACTATTCTCAAGTAACAGAAGAAAAAAATAAGAAAGTATCAGTTGTGGAAGGAAACAGAGTGGCAAACATGGGCAAGGGAAAATAATGACTTGAAGAGGAAGGGTTAAGATCGCAGCATCGCTCCTAGAGCTGAGCAGAGGATCAAAGCTTGCAAGCAAGAAAAACCAAAGAGGATCCTTGGGAATCCAGAAAGGTAACCTGCAGGAATCCTGCATCAATAATAAACTCACTAACTGGAAGGCCAAGCAGAATACAGCCTCTTGAATACTAAGAGGGTACTGCCACATGCAGTATCACCAAGTAGTAAAAAGTTCAAGAATAGAAAATCAATCCCCAAATCATGGTCTGTGGGTTACTTTTCACCCACAAGGCTGAGGGCAGAACCATGTCAGAGACTAAAATGCACAAGTGTGTGCACGTCACATTGCTGTGCTGTTGATCCATAGCACAACTAGAGGGTTGTCACTGCAGAAAATGTTTTGAGAGACACGTAACTAGGAGAAGAAGGGTGGTAGCCCACCAGCAGGCATTTTACTTGGGAATGTAGGGCTCCCTAGCACAGCACCTGAAAAACCACCAACAAAATCCAGACGGAAGGGGCAAAACCCGACCAGAAGTGGGGCATGCAGCTAAGACAACTTTCTCCTGGAATACCTCCAATTTCTCTAAGCTGGTTAGTTTTGAAAGGAACTTTTCTACAGTGATCTATGCTCAATTACCCTTATAAACCCTTGCAATAACATGTGACTCAAAGTTTACCTATCTGTCCAAGGGAGGAACAAGAAGGGAGTGTGGCAAATGGGGAATGTGGGAGTGGCAACCGATCCCCGGGTAGGGAGCTCAGTCATTTCCTCCAGCTTCTTCTCTGCTTCTTCCCCCCCCCACTCCCGTCTTTGATATCTGAGTGTGTTATTGAGGAAGTGAAGGAAGGTTATTTTGTACCCGTGGAGCAATTAATGCACATGCATTTGCACATTTTTACATGACTGCACTTTCTTAGCCAAAAATCTCAGCTTTTCAAGCAGGTGAGGTTATTTCTTTGGGAATTAAAAGGCAAAAGAGTACCCAGCAGCAATAAACAGCCCAGAGGAACATGAAGTGCTTAGAGATAAAGAGCTTATTTGGGATGGTAGCGAGATGCTGCTTAAACCATGAGCTCACACTGTAATCCGTGGATGTCAATGCAAAGATTTCCTTTCCCCGTGTGGGCTACAGACCTGACTACAGCGCACTTGGCTCAGGGCTGGTTCCCAGCCTGCTGCCCATAAGACAGGTGGCACGGCCGGCTGAATCTGCCACCAGCCATGAAAACAGGGTGACAACCGCTCCGCAGCTGGGCTGGGCTGTAGCGGGGCACGGTGGCTGTGCAGCCTCACGGCCGCACTGCTGAGCAAGAGAGAAACTTTCAGCCACTTGCGCCCAGGCGGGAACGACTCACTGACCGGCTGGTGCGCCCCGGGAGGCTCGGGCACCTCCGCCGACTCGCCCCTGCACCCTCGCAGATCGCTGCCGCTGCTCCCCCGGCCCCGCGGAGCAAGGCTCCCGCACGGCGGCTATCGGGCCTCCCTCCCCACCGCTTCCCCCGGCGGCCGTGCCCGTCCTTCCCGAGCGGCGAGCTCCCCGCCATCCCGCGCATCCCTCATTCCCGAATCCCGCGCATCCCTCATCCCCGCGGCGCGGCTTACCGGGATCGCTGCAGCTCGAAGGCGGCGGCGGAGCCGGGCTGCCCCAGCTCTCCGCTGCCGCCGGCGATGCCCTGGGGGCTGGTGCGGCCGAAGGGC
>VYXB01006071.1:296889-455015 GCA_013397135.1 Pachyramphus minor
AATTCCTTTTCACCCCCTTCCCTCCTCCCCCTCCTCCTCCTCCTCCTCCTCTTTTTCCCTTCCTGGATGCGTGGGGGCGGGCGGGAGCCGAGGAAGGTGGAGTCTGTGCCCGTAGTACACGGCACATGGCTCTCGGAGCCCCGCACCGGACCGGGGGCTGCGGCTCGGCCCTCCCCACCCGCGGCACCGGGTTGCAGCCCTGCCGTGCCAAGCGGCCCGGGCGCTGCCTGCTGGTTTTACCCGGCCGGAGCCGGTGCCCGGGGCAGGCGCTAGCCGTAGGTGCCCGGCGGGCGGGGAGGAGGGGCGGGGGTGGGGGACGGGCTTGGCTGCCGACGGCGCGTCCCACGGTGCAGCAAGCTTGGGCTGCGCGTGCTGCAGTCTGAGGCGTGCGAGTGCCTCTGTGTGTGCAAGTAACACCTCACAGGTTCCCTAGGCCATTAAAGCACCCCCCTACCCCACCTTTCCGTCAGCCCCTTCCCCAACCCTTCCCTCTCCACTATACCAGAGAAAACGCAGGTATTTGTTTTGCCCTCTCTTATATAGCCCAAGACCCAGATCTCTATATTCCCTGTCGTCCTCAAAGTGAAGGTGAGTGGCCTGTCTCACCTCAGCAAAACACTTCTTCATTTCTTCATTACTTTATTTTGATCAACTCAACCGTGCTAGGAGTGCACTTGTCCTGTGATGATAATTTCATCAACGGCTTATGTAAGGGTTGGATAACAGATACATACAAACAGCAGAACATATGGTTGTTGCAAGATAACAGCACGAACTTTCCTCAGAAAGCATTACAATGACTTTTACTACATTCCATTTACAGTTGGTAGATGATTTACATGCCATCCCAAACTGTCACAAAATATGGCAATATCCCCTACAATTTTATCAAAACCTTGCTAGTTTGATGTTAAAAAAAAAAAAGGGTTGATCAGAAAGGAGAACCTAATCGTATTGTTGGAGGAAGCTATGGACCCAGATTTGTGTTCTTCTCAAAACTGACTTTTTGAGCATTCAAAGGCTTTAAAACTGAGCTCTGTGACTTGGATTGATCTCTGAACCTTCAGTCTCTACTGACACTAAGTGCCACAACCCCCAGATTTAGAGGCCAAGTCCCTGGGGTGTGCTACTTGCATGGTAAGGACACTGGATGGGAAGCATCCTGAGCAGGAAGCAGTGAGGAAGGGAAGGGGAAATGGTGGAGGAAAGAAATGTTTTCCAGATCACACCTTCTTAGAGAGGTAATTGCTATTTTGAGATGGACATTCTTACCAGTCAGCTCTCTTGAGCTTTATGCTAGTGCTGTCTTTCTTAAGGGAAGGCACTAATGTGCCTGTCCCTGTGGCATGTCAAGGATGGATCATTTGGATGGAAAGTGGGAAGGTCAGAGTACTAAACTCTCCTTCCTAGAGAAAAGCCCAACTGACATGTCCCATCTGCTGGAAGGATGCTCGGTACTCCTGTGGTTGCAAAGTGGTTCCTTCAAACTTCTGTTTTGGAGAGGGAGGGTGAGGAATTTCAGGCCTGCCACCATCCTGTTTCTGACCAGAGGCCTTCGCCCTGCAGCGGCAACTGGTGAGATGTCAGGGCAATGATGCACTTGGTGCCCCATGGATGAGTTCCATGATCCTTTTAAGGCAGTACTGCTTTTAAAAGAATTCATGACTTTTTGGAGCAGAAGTCCTGGGCCACTGAAAAAGATCACAGCTCTGTAGCCTGATAGTTGGTACATTCACGGAATGCTGACCTCTGGTCCAAGGACTACTTCCAGAGGGTAAATAAATAGGTCATGAAACTCAGGCCTCCCATGTTACAGCCGAGTAAGGTATACACTGGAATATTTTTTTCCTCTTGCATTTTCTGAGGGGAAGCAGCAACAGTGTGTATTTTTCTCTGCAGCTCAAGAACTTTGTCTGGCAGCTGAGTGCTGGAGTGTGTTTTATAGACTTAACTTCTCACAAAATACAGGTCTGGGAAAGAGAACCACCAAAATGGCAGATGGGGTTCCAGATGTTTGTTTAACTTCAGACAATTTTTATGAGTGTATAAGTGTGCACTTCATTCACAAAATTACTCTTGTGGTGGGATAAATCACTCTCTGTTGGAAGCATTATTTTAAATGGAGCCACAATCTCTCTTCTAGAGCTCCTCTAGAGCCATCCCAGAGGGAAATGTTATCCCCTCCCTTGTCCACATGTGCATCCAAATGCTTTTTGGCACCTGATTTTTACAAAACTATTTTCTATAGTCTCTGAGATCAGGAACGCTTATGTGAATGGTTGAGCCTATCAACCTCATCACATCAAAATTAGAGTGGTAGGAATAAACCATAGGTCTTTCCTGGCCTGGCTCATTCAGCTGAGCTCATTTTGGCACTTTGCAAGGTGTTTGTCTGTGCTCACAATCCTAAATGCTTCCATGGGCCCAAACTGATGCCCATGGTCTGCCTCTGGGGGTACTGTGCATGTGCACAAACTGTTTTTTCCAAGAATCACATTAGCTAAAACATCCCTTCTCCTGCACATGAGAATAAACCCATTTGAGAAAGCCACATACAAGAAGAAAAGCATGACTTTTGCAGTCTGAAGTGAAGCTATTTTTGATAATGAGTGGGGTACCACAGTACAAAGATAATTGGCACGTTAGAAATACCAGGTTCTTGAGAGCTATTTATACATTCAGTAGCAAATTTAAATGAATGTGCACAACATAGGGTGAATTTTTTTCCCAGTTACTTATGTTGTCTTGATCTGTGCTTAGCAAAACTATAGGTGATTACAATGTGCTGTGGTAGTCCTGTCTGCCGAAAGATAAGTGGAAATGTTAAACAAATTGACTGCTGGTTGAAACTTTTTTGTTTGATGGGGAAGCAGTGGTTGACTAAAGGAAATAGCAAAGTTGAAAGGAAAACAAAAAAGCCACATTCTGTAAGCTTGCTTCTGTGACTGTTTTTCCAATCATTTTCCTCCCCAAGTTCTCTTCCAACCAACCAGTTCTACCCAAGTGCAAACAAATGTTTTTATTTCAGAGGCCACAGGCTTATGTAAGCAGTTGGATGACAAGTGGTAATGAGAGTGATAGAGCATGATGGCTTTTTCACCCAGTACACCCAGAGCTGCAAGAGAGGTCATCAGTTGTGGGTGTTCAGAGGCAGCGTGGAATTTGGGGGGCCCTGTTAACACAGGTGATGGAAAGACTGTCTTTAAGGATATTGAAGAGGCTGGGGGGAGTTTGGACAAAAATGAAAGCTCAGCAATTTAACAGGCTCAGGAATGGGATTGGAGAAACGGTGCCTCTGCATATCTACCTCCAGAGGAAAGTTAAGCCAAGTGTGGAATTCTTGTGTTGTCTTGGGTTTACTTTAGCTAGTGTGAGGGCAATCCTACTGCAAGGCAAACATGCAACCAGCAAGACATGAAGAGCCAGCCCCAAAGGCCATAGGCCTTGAGCTAAAGCTGGGCTCCTGAGTGGCTTGTCAAGTCAAGTTTAAAAATATCATTTCAAGTGAATTGAAAACTTCACCCGGCATTTGCGTTAGAGGCGAGATTTGTGTTATCCTGAGAGTTAACTCTGCGGGAATAACCGGTCCTGAGTCACCAGCGTGAGTCACCAGGCTAGTTCTTGAGTGGCCTCAGCACAGTGTATGCGTGCTTTGGTGACAAAAACAAGTTTCTTATTGTCACTGGTACTTGTTAGAGCTGCAGGACTGAGGCAGCTAGGGGAAGAAAAAGTAAATGCAATTGTTTCTTGCAAGTTTGGCAAGCTTGTTTTCTGACTGTCAGGATCAGTCAGATAATATAACACTGTTATGCAAAGCTCAGCAAAGATCTAGTATGGAGATAACGCTTCTGTGCTCCTGTAGGTGAGAACAGAGCTCAGTATTACCAGTGGTCTTGGATATCACTATCACATCCCCACAGCCATGCAGAGTCCCCATAGCCTTTGAGCACTCTACTTTTGCTGTGCAAGACTTCAGAGAAACAAGAAATGTACAATCTTTGTAAACACTTTTTTTTCTTTCTGTTGCAGAAAAGAATTGGACTTCAAAAGAGGAAAGCAGATGTAAGATTGGAGAAAGATTTGGAATATGAATTTAATAATCCTGCTTAGAAGGAGTGTCTGGCAGGAAAAAAGTTGGAGGAGTTTGAACACATTTCACTGAAAGCCATAGTTAAGAATGGAAATTGGATAAAGACAGTACAAATTCTTTACAAAAGACTAATACTGCGTCTGGATAGCAAAGCTTGTTTTGGTGCCAGGCCCAAACCTTTAGTCTGTTGTAAATTTAGACTGATTCTCAGAAATGCTAGGTACTTGTGCTTCCCCTTGGGGATTTTTCATGAACCTTGAAATATAAAAGTTTGACACTAAGAAGAGTGTCACCTTCTTGTAAAAGTAGCATTCCTTGGATAGGTGTATGTCCACACTTGCCTCTCTATGAAGAACCTAACTCTGCTTGCATCATTCCAGAGTGCCAGGTGTGAACATTGCCAAGTTATCATAAACCCAAGTTCATATGCAGCAGTGGGAAAGTGGGGGAGATCTGTGACCACCTAATATTGTGGTTGGAGTATTGTGTGTGACTGCAGGGCAGGACGTGCAGAAGCAGGTACCCTGAGTAAAGATGAAACAGTGTCTCTGCAAATCAGCTGAGGTGTGGATGGTCAGGGCACCCAACCTGCCAATTATTTTGGATGCCAGAGGTGCGGCATGTGTGGTGTTTGTGTTTGCATTGAAGGGTTCCTGAGATCATCAGTGAGCTAGTAGTGCACATATGGGTGGTAGAGCCAATTTAATAGTTGTTTGTCTCTTGAAGAATTTAGGGCGGTCTAGTTAAGTCAAAACTGGCCTCTGTATCATTACTTCAACTTATTGTACCTTTATTAGGAATCCTTAATATTTTCCATTGCTAGATCCATGCAAGATCCGATTCAGGCCAAGTATTTCTTGGAAAACTTCGGGCAAAATGGATATGCAAGCTCCAAGGGCAAGACCAAGAAAAGCACATCACTTCGCCCACATTAGAAATTCTTGTTGCCTCTCCTTTGAAATACCTGAGCATCCCTGCACTGAGATCAGAATTCAGGAGGAGATGGGCTTCTGTCTCTGAGGTGGGGCTGGGGAAGGAGGAGGGGGTGCCCTTCTTGTCAAAATCCACCCACCTTAGTCCAGTTTTAAGCCTTTTGAATCTTAGCTTGCATATGCTAGTTAGGGACTTATTTCTGCCTAGCAGCTGAATCTGACAGTGAGGATCTATCTTCATGGAGCAAACTTCACGCTTCTACCTTTGCTGAATAGGCTGAGCACATGCAGTCCCCAGACCTACAGGATCAATGAGAGGGATGTTCCCAGCTGCTCTGGGGCACATTGGAGGCAGCTCCTGGACCATGGGACCACTCTGCAGACAAGCAGAGTGGAGGAGGGAGGAACTGCAGGAGGAAAAAAATACCATTCTTGGGTCAAATGCATACACATGGTGGGAGGGCTGAGGGCTTGCACGTCCAGCATAAGTTCCTCCTCACTTTTTTTTGCATGCTTGAATTTTTTAAGCTCCTTATTCAACTTAAGATGACTTTGAGGTTTTTTGTTGTCACTGCTGTTATTTTTTCACTCTGAATACTATTGGATCCCTTAAAGACCCCCACTAAACCAGGTGCTACATTTTACTGGGTGCTGCTAAAGTGCTCTTCCATGCCTCAGTGAGCTTGCAGGATAAATAGACAAAACAAGGAAGGTGGCCATGTCAGAACTGCAACTGGAATGTGGCTGTTGCTGGCTCCTACTGGAGTGATTAAATGGGAACAGGGCCACATAGCTCCTCCCTCCCTTGAAAAACAAAAACTGTGGGCACTTGTACAGAAAACAACCCCTGCCTCTGTTTGTTCTTGTCTTGCTGCAGTTTTCTTTGAAATCAGAGGGGTTTTTTTTGTTTTTGTTTGTGGTTTTTTTTCCCCCAGTGTCATAATAAATTAATGTAGGGGTGAGGTTAAAAATGGAGTCATCTTTATTGAAATGAAGAATGGCAAATGTCCTGTCTATCTGGAAATGTCTTAAGGCAGTGGTGTAAATAAAAAGCAACTTATAACTGCAGTAGAACAGAATGACTGGTTGCTAAAAAGAGCTGTTTTAAGCTTTTCATTAAATGACATCTGTAGTTTATCCTGTTCTTTACCATTTTGAGGCAGTTTGTAGTCAAGTACAGAACCACTGGACATTAAGATTTCAGAGGGAAGCCTGGAAGAACATCTGTCTTCGTCACAGTGTCTGTTAATTTTTAATCGCCCTGGGATAATTTTAAAACAGGCTGCAGGTTTCTGGAACATTCATGTAGGCAAGTCCTTCAGTCTGCTGGCTGTTGAGGGTAAGAAAACCCTGCAGTTCACAGGACAGTGAGACCAAGGAGCTGGATGAGAAAGTAAATGCTGTTGACACCTACTCAGATGTGGTCTTCAATGAGTAAAAACATTAAATAAATAGAATCTGAAGTTCCCAGAGGGATATGCTGGTGGAGTGTTTCAGAGACTCTCCTATGAGTTCAGCTTGACTGGAAATGTTTAATATCCAAGAAAAAAGGAAAAAAAAATTCAAAGGATTTTTTTTTTTTCCCTCTTGAAAATATTAAATTCAGGGAATGTGACTCCAAGGGGAACGAAGGAAGCAAATGGAAAACTGGTGGCAGGAGCTGCGTTTTTGCATTCAGCAAAATGGCATTTTCTGGTCTGTGTGCAACATGATATCCTCTAAGCAACATTTGGTTAACTCCGAAATTTCAGGGAAGGTTTCAGAGCCATTTTATATAGGGAGATCCTCAGTGGGTAGTGCTCGTTGCAGGCTGGTGTGGAAAGTTGGCAACCCTAAGGGGGAAATAAAACCTGTGCCTGCATTCTTGTGTCCTATCACCTTGGGCCACCTGCACAGGAGTTCAAGGGAGCTGCAGCCACTTTACTTTGCCCCCAGGATGGGGCAAGGGTCCTGCCTGGATCCCCTGAGCAATATTCCCAGATAAATATTTGCCACTGGCAAATTTCCAACATGATAAAACTCAGCCATGTCAGCTCTGCCTCTGTCCCAGGGTGACCAGAAAAGCTGACACAAGTGACAGGGCTCCTGAGAAGGAAGGTGAAATGGCAGTGACCTTGGTGATGGGGTGATATGGGGCCAGCCTCAGCTCTGGGCTGGGTGGGAGCAGGACGGTGGGCAGCTTCTCTTCTCCAAAACCTCTGAAATACCAAAGGCTGTGCACCTCCAATGCCAGCATGTGCCCGGGTGGTGTTCTCATCACAGCTAGGTCAAGTCACAGCCTTCCCACCACAGCCCTCTGGAGGTCTTTCACTGCTCCCTGCAGCCTGCTTGTCTTCACATTGCAAGGGGAGGGAGTCCAGCCACCCACTTGAGGGACAGCAAATTTACCTGCAGAGGAATGGCCACAGGTGCCCAAATCACACACTGGGGTCTGCCAGGACAGCCTGCCTGTGGGGTGGGGGTGGCTTGCTGCCACTGCAGGGGAAAACAGCAGCTCAACCCTACCCCAAATAATCACAACTTGCCACGTGCAAGTTCTACATAACCTGATAGCAACTAAAGCTGCTAAAAATTCGTCTAAACAGGATACATTTTTCCTCTGAATGATTTGGCAGGAAATATTTGTAAGCAACAATTGAAAATAACATAAATAGAAAGGCAATCCCCTGGCAAGACAACTCCAAGCAGAGTCTTCTGCCTCTGCTCAAATTGACTAGCACTTTGGTGTAATAATCTTCATGTTGAGATCAATGAAGCTGTTAAATAAATGAAGTATTCAAATGTAGAAGGAAGTAAGGGAAGAAAGACGGCATTCATATCGAAAGACTAAAATTCAAGCCTCCTTGAGCCCCAAGGAAAGGATAAATCCATGAAGTTGTGAAGAAATAAGAGCTAGAAAGAGTCTGTCAGATCCTTTCTAAAACTTATGACAAAATAAAACTTACTTAGGGGGCAGAAAGCAAACGGAAAGAAATGGCAATGTAGCAGGAGGGTATGGCTCTCCTAGTATGCTAATTGGTACATAATTGGTGCATATGCAGGTGTCTCTGCTGGAATGTCTGACAGACTGGCGATTCCTCCTTCCAAAGTGAAAATCACTTTACTGTGATGTCTTTGGAGATGGCTGGTGTTTGGTCCAGTCCTTCAGGAAAAAAAAAAAAGAAGGAAATAGGTCAAATACAAACCGCAAAGAATTAACAAGATTTTGGTTCTCTATCTATGTGGGAGTGTGTGAGTGTGTGTACATATGTGTATATATGTGTATATATATTTAACTTTGCCCTGTTGGGATGTAATTCCAACTAGATATAACAGGACATAATATATACTCTCCAACTAGAGCAGTGTAAGCGATACATAGCAAAATTATTCTGCTGGATGATTTTGGAAATGTTTTAGTTGTCTCCATGATGCCAGTGTGACTATGTTCCTATGGGAACAGGCTGCCTCAAAGCAAAAAGGTTCTGTAGCAAGAGCAAATGAATCCTGGTTAAAAACTTGGTGTTTAGCAAAAAACTAAATATTCTGTAAATATCAAGTATTCTGCAATATTCAGATTAAATTCACTAATTTTCAAAACTAATTGAAAGAGTTGTTTTCTCCTCTACCAATGAGGCAAGATGCAATCAATTACATTCAAACCATCATTAGGACTAATTAGGACATCCTAGGTAGTAAAAGCTTGTTCACATCCTCTGTGCAACCACAGTGTTGCTTTGCAGAGCTGCACCCTAATGATGCTGCCCTTTTGAAAAGCACCATACTGCAGGAGTAATCCCACAGGCTTTAATAGGACTTCTGATTAAAATACTACTAAGTACTACTTATTAAAGCACTATTCTGTGTGAGGGAGCAATCTGGAGTCTGGCTTTACTTTAATGTTTGCCTTAAATGCAGATGTCTTCTGAAGAACAAGGTGGTGTGTTTTATGTTGCCTTAACATTGACTTGCAGCAGCAGCAATGCTTATGGAAGAAAACTCCAAAGCTTTCTTGAATATGATAAACACATCACGTGGTGGGTGAGCAACTGGCTCACGGGTTGGGCACAAAGTGGGTAGGGTGACTTGTCACTAGTGGAGTTCTGCAGGTCTCCATTTTAGGGACAATTCTCTTCAATATCTTCATAAACGACTTGGATGCAGGACTCAGAGGAATACTAAGTAGGTTTACTGATGATACTAAATGGGAAGGAGCTATTGACTACCTTAAAGGCAGGGAGGCCCTGCAGAGAGGCCTGGACAAATTAGAGGACTGGGCCATCACCAACCATATGAAATTTAACAAAGACAAGTCAGATGGGGCAAACCTGGATGTACATAACAGAGTGGAGAACAAGAAATACAGAAAGGGACCTGGGGGTCCTGGTTGATGGCAAGTTGAATATGAGTCAGCAGTGCCCTGGCAGCCAGGAGGGCCAACCGTGTCTGGGGGGGCATCAGGCAAAGCATCTGCAGCCAGTTGAGGGAGGGGATTGTCCTGCTCTGCTCTGCACTGGTGAGGCCTAACCTTGAATATTGTGTGCAGTTTTGGGCACCTCCATATAAGAAAGACATTAAGCTATTAGAGAGCATCCAAAGGAGGGCAACGAAGATGGTGAAGGGCCTAGAGGGGAAGCTGTATGAGGAGCAGCTGAGGTCACTTGGTCTGTTCAGCCTGGAGGAGACTGAGGGGAGACCTCATTGCAGTTACAACTTCCTCATGAGAGGAAGAGGAAGGGCAGGCACTGATCTCTTCTCTATGGTGATCAGTGACAGGACCCGAGGGAAAGGCCAGAAGCTGTGTCAAGGGAGGTTTAGTTTGGATATTAGGAAAAGTTTTTCCATGCAAATGGTGTTTGGGCACTGGAACAGGCTCCCGGGGAAGTGTTCACAGCACCAAGCCTGTCACAGTTCAAGAAGCATTCAGACAGAGCTCTCAGACACATGGTATGATTCTTGGGGCTGTGCTGTGCAGGGCTGGACTTCGATGATCTTTGTGGGTCCTTTCCAATTCATGATATTCTGAAATTCTATGCTTCTATGATACGCCTTGAAAGGAAGGAATTCTGGGGAAGAAAAGCATTGATATGACCAGCTGGTCAGAGACCAGAGTGATTGCTACAGCTAGCTGAATACTTATTTGATTCTATATTCTGAGTGTTCGTTCCTTGAACTGAAGCTGATAAAATGTATCTGCTTTATTTTTAACTCCAAGCTGTTAGAATTGCCAGCAAAGTAGTTGTTATGCTTGTAAGTGATACAAAGGAGACAGAACTTCACCTGCAGTTCTTTGCCAGCACATAATGAATGAATGGACTGGAAGTTATGAGGAGGCTGGATCTCAAATTTCAAGGGAAGATTGTAAGTTGGGGGAAAGACACAGTTAAGTGGAATCAGAAGTGCCATACATTAAGAGTAGAGCTGTAAATAAAACCTCAAGTGTGGTTCCATTATGTCCCATCTGGTACTATACGCCCAGAAATATTAGTTTTCTAGTGGAAAGAAGTGAAACAAGGATGTCAGAGTTTTGTCTTCCAGTCGTGGTCTTATCCATCCTGTAACCATTGCTCAAATGTCTTCTATAGCTTTGTTCTCAGTAATGGTTCATCTGTATCTTGTACTGATGTCACAGCAGCAGCAAGGGAAACCAGGACTATGTCAGCAGAGACAGCTTCTCCTGCACCTCACTTGAGGTGCAGAGAGTAGCCAGGGTGAGCCACCAACATGCTAAAGAAATGGGGACCGTTTGTCAATGCCATTTCCCCTGTCAGCCTTAGGGTAGATGGGGATGAGGTAGCCCTAAGAAGAACTCCTAAAGATGTCTAAGAAACCTTTATGTTTAAGGCACTAGTAAAAGCCTCCAACGAAAGGTTTTGGTCACAAGACAGTAGGATTGATACTTGGTGTTGAGAAACGTGAAGCACATTTCAGGAGAGATCTGCTGCCTTCACTGGTTTATGTGGTACTTGTGTTTTGGGCCACCTTAACAGCTCTGAAGGGGTCCTGTGGTCCCACCTTCCTGTACAGTTTCACCGGAATAATTGTTTATTTTTGGGGGGTAGAAAACATGTTTGTAAGAAAAGGAAGTGAAGAGGAACAGGCTATAGAGAAATGTTTCAAAATTGCAGAATTTCAGTTACTGTTGAAATTCCTCTTTCTAATATCAAGAAATTTCCTGGTTTAAATATTATGCTGCTCTAAACAGCAGTGACATGTTGTCACCTCTGACGATTTTTGTCCTTAAGAAAGTATAGAAATGTTAAACTGGCTGACACATTATCAGCATTTTGGTGGACCAAATATAATATCTGATACTACATCATGAAGCATACTGTGTCCTTGGAAACAACAATTTGCAGTTTCTGTCTTTAGAAAAACACTTACAGCTCACAGGAGAGCCACACAGTGAAAACATGGGTGTGTTAATCCTTTGTAGGCTTGCCAAGACGTGAATTTGTTTGAATAGCTATCTGCTGGTCATGAGTCTTTAGTATTTCCTTGCCAACCAGAACAAGATAGGTGAGAGATATGTTGTTTTTACTGCTCTGTACAAAGCATACCTGGACTGTAGGGAGAACAAGGCCATCATCTGATGGCCCATTAAGGTGAGAGGAAGACAGATGCAGGTAAGGTCATTTGTCCCAAAACTTCAAATGCTCCAATTCAGTGTGCAATTGTCTCTGAAGTGGGCATTTCTAAAGCCAAGTAATTTTAATCCAAATCTGTGACTCTCTAAGGAAATACATTACAGAGCATTAAAAGTGACTCTCATGAAACATCATTTTAATTTTGTGCCTGAATCTGTACTGTTTTGCCCCAGTTCAGAGTCAGAGGACAGCAGGCAGTGAGACAGGACTCTGTAGTGCTCAGTGCCAAACAGATTGAGAGCCAAAGCCCTGAAAGTAGCAAATCACAATCATGGGGCATGTTTCTTTTCCTTCTCTGCTTTGAATATGCAATACCCTTGTGGGGGTGAAACCTAGAAAGAGCAAGTCCTCCTGTGAAACCTGCCAGTCCATTTCCAGGATAAATCCTTTTTGTGCCAGAGTGCCCCACTTTGAATAGGGAGTTTCATCTCCCCGAAACAACCGCAAGTGGGTCATCAGCACTGCCCTGAGGATAAGTGTTTTTAGAGGGGAGGAATTGCATAGGTGAAGAAAAGTGGTTTGCAAGAGAAATAGGACTGATTTTTCCTGTGAATGCATTGGAATGGTGCTATGACAAACCCCCTTGGCATGGGGTTTACTGGTTTTCCACCACCATGTGAACAAAGTGCCTTTCCCACGTTCATGAACAGGGTACCTGACCTGTGCAGTGCTCCTCGCTCAGCCCTCTGCCTTCCTGCAGCATCTCCTCTGGAAGCAGAGCGGCACTTGGAGCACAGCAGATGATTTCAGTAAGCTGTTTGAAGTCCATCAAAGTGATCTTTAACACAGTGTGACCAACTTAAAGCTTATTTTTCTTTTCCATTATCTGTGTGAGGAAGAGAGCACATCCATCGGATGTGGGACATGGCAACACTTTGTCTTGTTCTGGAGCATGGGTTCTTCTCCAGGACAGACTGCCAGAGGAACATCTTCTCTGCCCTCACTCTGCCTGACCAGGACTGATAGAGCTGTTTTTCCAGTGAATTTCCAGCTAGACTACTAAAATAAACTTCTCCCTGAAAGCTTTTGCCTTGAAGCAGACTTTGTTCTGTGACCCTCTGTGCTGTTGAATGGGGCTCTCCTCTCCCGGGCAATCCCTTATGCAGCTGAAATTAACCTCTATGCAATCCTAGAGAGCACTAATATCTGACTTTAGTCACACAGAGATATAATCTGAAGGACTTAGAGGCATCCTGCCCCTGTGATAGTTATCTGAATGCCACCCATTAGGTGTATAACAACCTGAAGTGAACTGGATGTTGTATTGTGCCTCACACATATTTTGTCATTAAGTTACTAGGCAAGAGTGTTGAGTTTTGTTGTTTTTCTTCTGTTTTGTTTGTGTTTTAATCATCACTATTTGCACCCAAATTCTAAAGTCCATGGTTGTGGGCTCAAGCAGCTGGTCTGCGAAGCCCTTAGCAGAGGACATTGAGTTTGAAGGCCTGAGATCATGTCTGTAGAGCAGAGAGGGCATGCAGAGAGGCCTGAGACTGTGCCCCTGAGAATGGAGAGAGCATGCAGCAAGGAGTGCACGGTATCCATGAGAACAGAGAGTGCTTTAGCAGGGGAGTGAGACCTTGCCCGAGAGAGCAGAGAGACACATAGGTATTTAGGTATGCGTTAATCGTGTTTATGTTAAGTTTAGGATGTAGATTACATTAGTTACCATGTTACTATCTGTCAGACCCTCATTAAAAAGCAAAACTTTCTCAGACAGAACTCACCAATGAAAAAGGTGTTAGTGTGCTTTACGTAATAAATATCCAGTCAGTAAGGGACACAGTTACTGGGCATTTTGTATTAATGTTGTATTAATTTTGTATTAATGCCTGCTTGAAAATAAAGTTTTTCTTCCTTTTCGTGTCCTTGTTGTGACACCACTTTGTTGTTGTTCCTACTGGCTGTCCCAGTACTCGCTGTGCAGTATGACATACATACTGTAACACATGGTTGGGGTACCTATGGTCAAATTTCCTTTAACTTTTGTTGAGGGGAGAAAATAGAGCCTTGGCCTTGTGATCTGAATATAAGCAAACAATCTGTTGTGGCAAACTCACAGGGGGAGGGGGATAAAAAAATATGATGATTCAAGGCAACAATATCCTCAACCTGAGATCATCGTTTTTACAGTAGCAGGGGGTAACAGCTGCCTGTTCATCAGAGGATTGTATCTTCCCGCTGTTACTGTTGTGACCCTAAATAAAACCTCTAATGCCAGTGCAGCAGCATGGCCAGAGAAGAGTGATGGGAGGAATAAATCCTTCCCTTCTGCTTTAGGGAGGTTTCTGTGGGCAGCCAGTTTTCTGTTGTCTTTCTGGAGCCTTAACTGATTTATTTTTCCCATTAGGTCCAGAACTTGGAGATTCAAATAATCTCCCTCCTACCATAGATTCCTTTCTAAAATCATAGGTCCCCATCCTGCTGAAAATGTAATTGAAGGGCATATACAAATGCAGTGTTTAATTCCAAGATTTTCATGTATTTTGATAAAAAACCTACTGGATTCTAAAGCTTAGGTTGTGCTAGATATAAAAACACATGTTCATCCAAGAGCACAACATGAATGAATACGAGCATTAAATTCTGCTGACCATTCACTTGAAATTTTTTCCACCGCATGTGATTCCAGGACAAATATTGATTGAATAACCTCTGTGTGTGTGTGTGAAGTGTGGTCTAACGCCCAAGCGACCTTTCTCTTCCGTGCCTAATCACCAGCGATAGCTGTAAGCTTCCTTTTGTATCAAAAATCTTGTTTCATAACACAGCTCCCCTGCTCTTTGGAACCCGAGTTTCTACGTTTGTTTGTTCAGCCAGTCGAGGTCTGCTGGGATATTTCTCTGTTTGATTTGCTTGTTAGCTTTGTTGCTGGCTGAAATGGCCTGGGGATGGTTTGTTCAAGGCTTTTGTTTTCTTTTCTGGAAGAGCTGGTGGAGGGTTTTGTTCTCCACAAGTCATCCAGCATCATTGCACGTGAGGTTTGCCTCACTGCCCGCTGCCATTCTGCCCCGGCAGGTGGCACGGGGTACGTGCACACACGTGGGCACCAAGAATCCACCCAGTCTCTGATGGGTGGATTCTCTTTTTAATTAAAAAAGCACCAGGTGATGTTTTGACATGCTGACTTTTTGGGATGCAAGGCAACAGTGACTTTCCTTACAGAGGTACTGAGCCCCTGGGGCAGACGGAAAGGGAAGAGGGGGTCAGGGCTGGTGTTTGTTGGAACCAGATCAGCCAAAGCTGGGGAAATACAGGGTGCAGCAGAACAGAGGAGTTTGAATACAATGTTCCCTCGCAGTCTCTCTCTCAGGGGTGCTCTTTATTACACAGGAAGGAAACAAATAATATAATTGGCCTTATAATCACTTTTCACATACACAGAGTGCAGTGTACGAGGTTTTTATAGAGCATATAGCTCCCCTGAAGGCTTCTCATGGGAAACCTGGGGAAGCACTGGGGCCTCTGCTCATGGACCTCCCTATCCAGCTGCTCTGCATGTCTTCAGGACATGTGCTAGGAGCTATGGTAGTGGGAGCTGAGGCCTGGATTTAGTTGTCTTTCATTCATTCCATCGCCAAAACTTTTAGTGCATAAGCCTCCAGCACCTGCCAAGAACATATACATTTGTGGAGCACATGTTGCTCCCTTCTAGCCTAAGAAACAGTTTTATTTGTTCTCATGTTAACTAAAATATTCATGTTGGTTTCTCCTGATATTGTGATTTTTACTTCTCTATATCAATATATATAAATAAATGCATACTAAACATAGACCAATAAATATATACATATACATATATATATATATCTATATCCCTTCCCTCCCCTTCTCTTCTCACAGTCTGAGCAGTCCCAGTGAGAGGACAGGAAATTTCCATCACAAATGCTTTTTCTGTGACTGTTTTTTGTTTTCTAAGCTTGCCTCACGAAAATAGACATAATATTTTCATTTTGGTTGTCTAAAAATAAATAGAAATTTGACTTCCAGAATGTGTTCCTCCAGCAAATCAGGTTGTTTCAGGTTTACTCCTTTTCTAAAAAATACTCATGATTTACATGCAGATAACTCCCAACTTTAAAAGTACCCTCTCTGTTATGCAGTGGTTAATTACAGCAGTTTAAGTTTTGGCTGGTATTTGCTCCATTAGGTATTCATACCTCAACGAATATGCTCACATCTTTTTGTTACACTCTCCTGAAGACACGATTAAGGCCAAATCTTGGCTTTTCTACATCCAAGCCTGTGTCTGAAGCCATGCACGTGCCAAACCAAGGAGGTAAAGGGCTGTAGGAAGCTGGTTTCCTCCCCTGCCTGGCCTAATCCAGCTGGTAAAATCTGGTGCACAGACTTCAGCTGCCAGCCAGGCTTCCCTGGGGATTGCATCCTCCTCCTCAGCCTAATGGCAGGAGATTTCTTTCCCTGAGGATTTTTTAAGGAAGCAGTCTATGCTTTTAACATTAGCTCAGACAGTGGAAAGCAGCAGTGCCCCAAGCTGGCATTGTAGTCAGCAGGGAGAAAAGCACTTCTCTACGGCTGAACATCGTGCCTCAGGAGATCCTCCTGGGACCTCCAGGCGTATCACAAGTCATTGTGATACTGTGAGCTTCTGCTGGCTGGCCTACTCCTTCTCCCTGTCTTCTAGTTGCTGCTGAGCCTACAGCTCATCTCCTCTGCTTGAGGGAGACAGGATCTAAAGCAAGGTCTAGGAGGGACTTCACATCACCCAAGATTTGGATTTTTCCTGTCATGAGCAAGTATTGCTAAGGCAGCCCTACAAGATAGAGGCAGTCCCAACACAATCTGAAGAGAAAATATGGAAATATTTCCTTTAATGCCCAACACAGGGATGCTGTTATTGACTTGTAACTTTAGCTGGCTCCAAGCTGGACCATTTGTCAGGGTGGCAGGATGCTCCTGAATCTTGGTGTCAGGGCATTTAAGACGATGCAGTTCCATGGAAATGTTTTGTTCTTTAGTACTTCCACTGGTGTGCTCCTTCTTTCACATGAAAACAAGCCTCTCCTCCATGGGGGGTGAGAATAAGCTGTATATTCAGATGATGGTCCACACATAACCTCTGGTGCAGGAAATCTTCGCACTGTGGGAATACTGTGCTGCAGGAAGCTTCCTGTACTTTACCCGTGTCTTTTCCAGACTCTTTAAATCACAGCAGTGGTTTAGTGGACCTCTGCTCCTACTGCATGAGCTACTCTTTAAACACATGGACCAAACTTTGAAGTTACCTTTCAGTTTTGAAATTGCAATACAGGTGAAAGAGGAGGTTGGTCAGGACCTGGCTCTCAGTGAGGAGGACAATCCGTGCAGGCTGCATGGATGCTCAGGGCACTGGCGTTGGAACAGGCCGTGCCAGACCATTTTGCATTTGGGGTCACCGTATTGACTGCTTACTTTGACCTGCTTGTTTCACTCTTTATTTCCCTGCTACATGCTTTAGAAATCCCTGCTCCAGAAAAGTCTACCTGCTGAGGGAGCAGACTGAATATAATGTGGAGGCTAGAGAGGTTCTTGTTCCTTTTCTTAAGACACGCACAGGCAGAGGCTGTGAGGAGTTGACCCTGGCCCCTCCGTCTACATCCTGTGACTCACTGACCCCACATTCAAGGAAACAGCCTAAGAAGAGGGAACTGCATACCTAAGCATAGGGAGAGATGAGGGACCATAGGTCTTTTCCCTTCCCCCAGTCCCAGGGAAGAGAGTTCATGCAAGGTAGAAATGCTCTGGCTTTAGAGAGGAGACTGGGAATACAGGCACAAGCCAGGGAAAGGAGTGCCTTGGAAAAAAATGGGTATAAGTCCAAAGTGTGCAAAGTGCTGTAGAATGGGACTGAAGTCTTGCAAGGGAAGTCACACAGTGGTATTGGCCCCTGGCAGTATTTTTCTGGGCTGGGAATGCTTCTGCACCTTACTCCATGGAGCTGGTGCATTATCCACCTTTCCTGTGTTATGACTTTTAAATTAGTATGCCCCTCCAAGTTTTAATCTTTTTCTTTTTGTGAGGCTGTTGGGTGGAATTAAATCCTAAGTCACATCCATCTGGGAGCTGAAAATGTCAGTGGGGGCTAAGAAGTGGTCTCTGCTGAGGGACCTTCATGGTGAGACATGTTGCACACTCCTGATGGTACAGCTGTTGGAGGCAGAGGATGTTCCTGCTTTGTTGTAGCCTATGGGTGGTGGATGTCAGCACAGTGTGATGCAGATGGGGACAGACGCCTGTCACAGATAGGACTCTGACCGAGTGAGCTTTCTGCCTTTCAAAGCACCTGCAGGAGCACAGCTTGGACAGAAGCAAACAGGAGATGCCAATACAGAGAAAAAGAGGAGGCCAAATGATGTTGTATGCCCAGCTTGCAAACATCACCAAGTAAACCTAAGCTTGTCCCCAAGGACACCTCCAAAACAGGCCTCTGGTACTGACAGGTTTATTGCCTCCTTTATTCTTTTTACCCCTTTTTTTTTTTCAACCTAGGGTTGCAGCTGAAGCCTCCAGCACAGCACCAGGTCACAGCCCGAGCTGTGCATGCATCTCCTGCAATAGGAACGCCTTGCATCAATGCATGGCTTTAAAAAGGGTTCTTAAAAAACCTGCTTTGCATGGCAAAGTGAGAATGTCGACCAACTACTCACACTTAGCAATGCTTGCACAGTGAATCTGTCTCACTTGGGACCAAAAGGCAGACAAGGGGATAAGGATGACCTTCCATTGTGTCTTTTGTTATCCTGGTGGGAGGACACAAGGCACCTGAGCAGTTTGCCGGCTCAGTAGGGCAGCGGGTCAGTTGTTCCAAGCAGCGTCACAGCCACTTATCCTAGCAAGTGCTGAGGTCATGTTTCCGCTTGATACCATGACTCAGGAATTTAAAAGGGAATTTTAAAGTTCTTGGGAATTTTAAAGGTTCTCAGGAATTCTAAAGGATTTGAAAGCGTTCCATTACTCGGCTTTCACAAGAAGGTTTTTACTGTGCTCCCTTATGGTTCTGATGCTTGGAGCAAACAGATGTTTGTTTATAAATAGGTCAGAATTCCCAGACTCATAGGAAATACTCTCTGCTTTATTTTGCACTGTTTAGTACTCAAAGCTAAGCATGCAAATCGTCCCTGTGAATAGCCTGAGCCAGTCCCCCATCCAGAGCACTTCTTGCTCATGCTGAGAGGTTTCTCAGAGTGTAAGTGGTGAGAGACCATCTGTGCATAAGCTGGAGAAACTTATGTAAATATTGCTGCTTTGGGGCTGGTGTTTAGAAGGTGCTGGGCTAAATGATTTATTACTGTGCTCAGTGCAGACACTGAGAGGGTTCTTCTCAGGTTGGCTTTTATCACTGACACCTCCTTATGGTGTCTTACTTACTGGAAAATTCCTAGTAACTGGATAGCGGGAGGGAACTGCAGCTGCAGGTCATGTAGCTTATGAGCATGTGCTGGAAGCTGTGCAATGCCTCCCAGCATGAGAGAATGAAACCCACAAGCACGGCGGTCCAGGAAGAATGGCCTTGCACTAGTTAAATCTGATGGGAGAAACTGCAGCCTGTGCACTAGTGGCAGCTCAAAGTTTCTCCCTCTATAGTTTATTTCTCTTATTTTTGCATAGGGGCTGAGTTAGAGGTGCCAGTACAGCAGTCAGAAATTACTTTCCCCTGTGCAGCCACCCTCAGAGACTGGCTGGACCCTGTGTGTCTGTAAGCCTCCCCTGTATAAGAGAAAATCCTTCATTTAGAAACCTCAATAGTCTAAAACTCATTTAATATCAAGACTTCAGGTCACTTATTCATTCCTACTGTATTCATCAGGGCAGAGCCCCAGACATGTGGGGTTGGGGGTTGCTGGCTCTAGCAGCAGGTAAAAATGGTCTTTAGTCAGGTTTAGCATGAATTCCAAATTGGCTCACACACAAAACCTGTACACATGTGGCCAAACAGCACAAGCCAGTGTTATGGTTTAACGCCAGCTGCCAGCTAAGCTGCTCACTCACTCCTATCTGATGGGATGGGAGAGAGAATCAGAAGGCTAAAAGTGATAAAACTCATGGGTTGAGATAAAGACAATTTAATGGGAAAAGCAAAGGCCACTCACACGACCAAAGCACCACAAGGAATTCATTCACCAGGAAAACTAGGCTCCATCATGCCTAACAGTGACTTAGGAAGGCATATGGCATTGTTTTGAATGTCCCCACCTTCCTTCTTCTTCCTCCAGCTCTATATGCTGAGCATGATGCCATATGGCATGGAATATACCCTTGGTCAGTTGTGGTCAGCTGACCCCTCCCAACATCTTGTGCAATCCCAGCCTCTTCACTGGCAGGGTGCAATGAGAAGCACAAAAGGCCTTGACTCTGTGTAAGCACTCCTCAGGAATAACAAAAACATCCTTGTGTTATCAACACTGTTCTCAACACAAATCAAAAACACAGCCCCGCACCAGCTACATTGAAAAAATCGACTCTATCCCAGTCAAAACCAGCACACCCAGAAAACACAGCACTTGCACAAGCAGCACAAACAGTTTTAGTCCTGTCCCCCTCTGTGTCTGATCAGCATGTGTGGGAAGTATCTCCTTACACACCATGTAGGCAGGAACTATCCTCACATATCCAATCTATCTGGGCGCTGCTGGCACCTGGGGGGCACAGGACCCTCCCGAGGGCTCCAGCCCCACTCAACTCCAGGCACACAAACTTCCTTTGTGTACACACACACACACACACACACACACACATGGCTATGGACCCCTCCAGCAACCAGCCATGGACACACAGCCTACCTGGCTGGCCCTGAATGCTCTCATCTCCCTTTGTGCACACCCCCCACCCAGATCTCGTAGTGAACCCTACACCTCACACTCTCCCCCATGCTTGGTCTGGACCTCACACCCCTGTCAGTAGCCAATTCCTCCAGCTGCCTCACAGGCAGGGACAGACAAACATCTGGTCCAGGCTATCTCTGCTTTGATACCTGGCTCCCAAGCCACCTATTCCACTTGCCTGCCAGCAACAATAGGGATCCTCTACCCAGGGAAATAGTTGGAAACAGAGTTTAATGAGCAGACAGGACAGATGGCAGCAATGAGGTACAGGGTGAGCCAGACGAGTGTGCTGACCAGCCACAGTTAGCATGCACTGGCCTCCTATATTCTTTAATTCTCCCCCACTTTTTATTTCCCAAACCACCATGATCCCTCCCTTTTGCCACTTTTGATTCCTCCCAATAACATCCCGTAAGTTTGTTCCATCCCAAGATGCTGTTCCCTGCATCTCACAGTGTGCCAAACCCCTCAGGAGAGCCTCTCCTGAGGTGACACCCTGATGGATGTCACCCTTGGCCCATGGGGCTGAGGCTCTCCCAGGACAGCCCTGCAAAGGGCAGGGAGGGACTCAAGTTCCCAGTAAGGTTACAGGGTCTCCCCATCTGCTGTCCTCCCTCTGTACTCCTCTTAGGGAGTGGTGAACCTTTCCTCACATAACAACCCGAGGTCTGACATGCGTAAAACTTTTTGCCCTCTCAGGTTACTTTGAAACCTTTGCTTAGATAACAGCATAAATTTATACAATTTATACTCTTTGATTTTAGGGGCTGCAGCTTTGTTGATACAACATCTGTGGTCTTGGCCATGATCTCAAAAGCAACGCAGCAATGAAAATGGGAAAGTGGAATGATCTGAAAACACAACCGAAATACCTAAATGCACACACATAAATAGTGAAAGAGGAAGAGTGCAGAAGGGCTGTCGGATCTGACAAGAAATCCTGGAATTTCACATGTTGAAAATTCATCAAATGTCCTTGATACAAAGTTACATGCAGGCTACTTCTGAGCAATAAATGAGTCTATGAGTAATATCCCTAAGCCTTAAAAAAGCTAAATAGGTTAGTGAGTGGGCAGCTCGGAAATCCTCCCTGAAAAATTCTTCCCTTCAGCATCAGCCATGGCCAAGGAGTATCAGGTCTTTCATGTTGTAATTTTTTTTTTTACCTTCAAAAAAATTAGATGTGCATAGCAGCAGATATTCTGCTTGAGAACTGCAGAGGCAGCAGCCACACACATAATCACATTATTTTATTTTTCTACACTCCGTTCCTGATATTTTCCCACTTGCATGATTTATTCTTGGCTAGCATGTAGCTCAAATCTATTAAAAAGATACAGTTCCATTTGTCTGAGTGGTAAAAAAAGTACAGGAAAAGAGGTAACTAAGATTTAAAATACACCAAGCCAATTTAAAATATCCGATTCAACAGCCACCAGTTTTTGATGGCACAAGGAAAGCCACCAGAGTAGGTTAATACAGATATGTGTTTTGAAAGTGGATGTAGAATAGGCCAGGATCTGACAAGACAGTGTTGGACTATCCTTAGCGTGCTTCTCTGGGGAAATGGAGTATTTTCACACAAAACTCCCCACACATGGGTTGCCTCTGCCAGTACCCCAACTTACATCTGAGCTTTCTGCACCCGGATGAGAATTACAGCTTCCTAGTTGCTGAACTCCATCATGTATTAGAGTGTCTTGAGTCTCATGCCCTTTGAAACAAGATCCCTTTTTGAAAACATTTCTAGTTAGTCTGAACCAAAATCCTGAACCCAGAATTGTGGGAGAGATGGGAAATTGCGAGGGAAAATATTTTACCACCAGGAATGCAGGTGATGGCCCTTGGCAGGCAAGCATCAGTTTTGTTCCTGGAAAGGTATGTGCATCCAGGACTTGGAAGAGTTGAGCAGATTAAAGAGGGGTACTGCCTCTAGGTAGCAAATTAGAGTGGAAGAAAGAAGAAATGTTTGTTTTTGGGAGACTCCTGTGAGTCTCCTAACTGTATGTGGAAGGCAGTTCCCCCCAGGAGAATGACTCAGTGCTTACTACAGCTAGTGGGTGTCTTTGCTGGGTGTAAAGAGTTGCCACGGGTTATGGGGACATGGGTGAGAGCCTCTAGAGTAGATCATGTTGAGTTTACAGACCCATTTGCCATAATCATTTGTAGTCTCTCTGGGTAATTTATAAATGCCTTAAGTCTTACTGTTCCTGTTCTTATGTTCAGTCCTGAGATAAACAGATTCTGCAGAAGTTTTCTTCTGAGAAATCCCATGAGATCTGTTTTTATTTATACTGAATTGGAATTTTATTACATCACAAAGGGAAACATACTTTTAAAGCAATTGTTTCAGTGGCAGTTCACATTTGTTTTACCATAAATGCCTTTATAAATGAACCCTATTCTGTGAGGAGATCATGTATGCAGTAACTTTAAACAGCTTTAAAGAGCCTGGAGACCACCAGTGTCCAGAACACATACCTGTCTTTTTAAACAAGTATTGATCACATTTAATGACTTTTGAAATAAGTCAAATATTTCCATATATTTCCATAACACCCTATATTTCCATAATGCTATGATAGAACAGTTTGGTCACCTGATGTCTTGACAAAAATTTCAGAAAAGCCTCCTTTGTTTATCCTTAGGGTGGAGAAGAGCCTTAACAAAGTCTTGATGAGTGCAGTTGTGGAGAGGCTTACAGGCAAGCACCACTAGCCCAACTCCCCTGGCTCGGTGCTATCCTTTAACTAAAGCAGAAGATGGAGCAGATGAGACATATATACAATTTCTGTCTCAGCAATGCATAATACTTTTCAGGAGTAGTCACTAAGAAAATACTAAATACTCAGAGGTTGAGCAATAAAAAGGGTTTTTTGACAGATCTCACCACCAGTTAACTCTTTCAACATAGGATTCTCTTTTTCTCAAGCCTATTTCAAATGATTTCATGTGCTTCTCTATTATAGACCAAAGAAGAAGTAGAGGGAAGAACTGCTAAAAAAAGATTATTTTTAACTTTTTACATTTCCTTTTTTCCTTGCTTAAGCATCAAAGTATTAGGATTAAACTTCAAAAGTCCCACTGGAGTCTCTGAATGATTTTCCAAGCATTTAACGATTTATTAGCAATTAATAAAGTGTGCTTGGCAGGTGAGCAAACTGTAAAGTATTCAGTTGATACCCAGCAAGCAAAACATTTTAAAAATGCATATGAAGAGCACAGTGATTTCAGAGAGGGTTGTCATGATAAATTTGAGTATCTTGCCAGCTTCTATTAATTGGACAGTAATAATATAAACTGAATTGCACTAGGACAGAGTGAAATACTTCAAGAAGTCTAATATTTCAAATCCAATTATTTTAGATTTAATTTCATGGAAAATTTTGCCTTTTTGTTCCAAAGTGGAACAGTACTGTGATTTAAGATGTTGGATATTTCCATGGAATAGAAATATGAAATTAGCTTTTCTGATTTGCAACTATTAGTGTCTTGGTTCTCATTATTTTCATCCTTATATTTGTGTGAGAGAGTACCTGTATTTTTGCAAACCAGCTTAAGTAAAAGAAAATTTGAATTAAAATAATTGACTCTTCTAGGACATCTGTTCAACATTAAAAGAGTATCAACTCATTATCTGATACACATTATCCAAGATAATGTTAGCTTTTTTCCCTCATTTTATGCTTCTTTTCAATTGCAGCTTAAATTCCCAAGCTCTCTGAAATGGTGAGTCATTAGGAATGTAATTTCAAAGACTGTATTTAATCTCTTTATCTTTTCCCACAACTGATTTACCCAAGAGCACAAGTAAAGCACATGAAACATATTCCTAAAGGCCCCTGAAACGTTACTTCTTTCTTATCTAGCCTTATTTTATTCTCACTGTATTTAAAACTGCTCTAAAAAGACTCATCGAGTTGGTAATTTTGACTGTGAGGGAATTGAGTAGCTTTTATCACCACATGGATTTGAGCTGATGACTGGATCTGAATTTTTTCTCCTCTGCTTCTTGTTTCGTGTGTGTGTGATCCACAGCACAGTCTCCTATTCCCACCGGCTTTGGAGTACAAGCATGTAAAGGTTTTGTCCTTTCTATCACTGTGCTTTTTTCTTAAAGCCTTCTCCACACAAAACTGTTGTCTAAGTAGAAACCATGTCAGATAAGGCATTAAGTAAGTGAAAATGAATTAATTCAAAACAGTTATTAAAGTTGGTGACTACCAAAAATGAAAAAAAACCCCAACCAAACCCAAAGACCTAACTGATCTCAACTTTGAAGGTTAAAATCCTAGGTAAGAATGTCATCCACTCAGAAATAAGAAAGAAGAAAAAGGGAGATCTTCTGTATTTCCAAATTATGGTTAATATTTATTCTGGTAGAGTAGCTGAAATGTATTAACATGTGTCATCACCACACGGAAGTAGTAATCTTTGTAGAAGAAAGTGATGGAATGGAGGTAGATGTGGAAGTGTGCCTACCACTATCTCTGATATTTTGGGGATATTTTCCTCACTTTTCCTGTCTGAATATATTACAAATGTCACCAGATTGTATTTAAAACATTGGCTGGTTCCGAGTGTAGCCACTTACTGGCGTAGAAAGTATGTACCAAATGTTGCTGTTCTGATTTGGTTTGAAGATGCCTTCCTAACAAATACATGCTTTTAGCTTAAATCAGCTTTCCCCTCTGCAATGAAAAAGCTTTCTCCCATGTTGACCTTAAGCTCCAACTAATTTTTCTAACAAGTTGCTAAAATGGAGCCTTGGCTATACAGAGACTGATAAGCCTTGCTCATGGCTGCAGCTGGAATGCAGACAAAAGCCACCCAAGGACAAGCGGTCTTCAAATGTCCTTCTCAAAGTTCCTGCTGGACAGGGTTATCTCCCACCATTGCCAAGTGTGGGAGACAGGCATCGCTGCCCTTGACTGGAGGCTCCTAGTTCCTCTCTTCACAATGAAGATGATACAGTAATTCCTCCCAGCCACCTGGATGTCCATGTGGCTCTGTTGTGATGATACCTGCACCTCAAGCACTGACCAGGATGCCAAATGTCTAGCCACACATGTATCCTAAAAAATATTCTAGAGAGAAGCAGATTTCAAAAGAGTGGGAGACAATTGTAACCCAGAAAAAAAATCTCCTATCAATATGACCATCGAGGGGGCATCTATCTATATTTACAGGACTCAAATTCAAACTTGATTATCAAGATGCATTGTGTATTGCTGTAACAGATCCTTGTCCTACAACACAGCAACCTAATCTGTGCTGACCCATCCCTCTGTAACCTGTAAAATAATTCACAGAAGACAACACTGTTTATATCATCTACAGCACATAATTTTTGCACATGCTGACATACAGGAACACAGACTGCAAATCACAGACTAAAGGAGCAAGAGGAATTCTGAGGAAAATGCTTTACATTTCAGTTTTTATCCAAAGAAATTACATGGACCTAAAGCAAGCATGGTCCACTTTTCATTGAGGTAAACTTTGGGCTTATTTCTGCACTGTCTCACTCCCTTTGTAGTTAGATGTTCATACTTGCACACAGAGAATACTCCTGAAAATTTTATGCTCGTTCTGTGCAGGAACAAAGCAAAGACTGACTGTTCACACCGAGCAGTCTTTCCACATAAGACACAGGAATCATCAGCTCCTTCTTCCAAATTTGCCAAAACTGATAGATTTGAATACAGCAAATTTCTTTCTCTGAGGTTGGTTCATGTTTATTTCTAAAAACAAGAGTCCACTGATACCCCATACCATGATGATACCATCAACAAGCACCTCATCACCCCCTTCTGCTCCCTCCTCTGTTCTTCCCCTGCCTATGATTTTGTCCTCTTTATTGTTTTTCTTTTTTTTCTTTTTTGACAGGAGTTTCTAATTATCAGCAAACAGACATTGTTTTCCTCCTGCTTCATTAGGGACAAGGCATTCATCCTTTCTGCATGAGAAAGGCAAAGGTCAAAAGCACAACTAATTAAAAGCAACTAATGATCACGGATGCCTCGAAGGCACTGCAGGAAATGCAGTTTGCCTGTGGACGTTTTACCCACAATCTGTATGACTTCTGTGCTCCAAGCAGCTCCCAAAATAGGTTTTAAACAAAGGCTTGCTTCTCAGGCTGAGATCCTTTGCAGACCCAACAGATAACACTGTGGAAGTGATAAAGTCATCACCTTGCCATCTTTATGTTTTTGGGAATGACACTAAGCCCCTGACTTGTACAATTGTTGGGCCCGTACCAGTATCTGAACATCATAGGTTTTAATATATGCTAAGAATCACTAAGAATCCAGGGGCAATGGATGCACTCCAGTAGTCCAGGAGCTCTGCTAGAACCCCTGAGCGTTACCTTGGTCTGAGTTTGGAAAAACTGACTTTCAGAAGCCACTTCAACCCCTTCCAGTGAGGATTTTTTTCAATATCAAATGGATGTGTTCTTAGGTATTACTGCTTATTTGAGGGTACTTACTAAGTGAATGTCAAGTCTTCAAGCTCTTCCAGTCATGGCTAATGTCATATCATTATTTATCTATATATCTACAGGAGGCACAAATCCTAGCATCAATTATGCTAATTTTTCCCTTACCTCATAAAATGAGAAGAGGCAGCATGAATCCTAAGACAGGGTCAAGAAGAGGAAACTAGAAGACATCTGCAGCTTTCCTGGCTGTTCTACCAGATGACAGATGACCCAACAGGCACTGCTACTCAGAGATTCTCCTTTGCATGCTCACACCTGAATACACCTGAAGAAATTTCTCCAACTCTCCAAAATTCTTAGTATTGGCTTCATGTAAGAAAGCAGGCAATTGTCCCAATCTCCTCTGAAGACACAGGTCTACTTCAGGCTATGGTTTTTATCCCAAATTTCCTTTCTTTTTTAGTGCTTATAGATGTGAAAAAAAAACCAGCTCAAACCCACAGTCCACTCTTCTGACAGCACAGCTGACTGCAATCACAGTGTGCTGCCATGCCATGAAGTGGATAGAGATAGGCAATGTTAATTATAAATGTAACAATATTTAAAGTTATTTTTTAGCAGACTTTCTTGACTGGCTTCCTTTTTCCTTCAATTCCTCTCGGCAAAAGACATGTTATTGCAAGAGTTTGCTAAAAAAACCCCCAGGTAAACCGTAATTAGAAATTGCAATTAGAAATGACTGCATCATCTTTAAATGAACTTTTAAAATTTACAAATTTCACTCATCTTTTTGGTACACAAAGGTTCCTCAGACTACTGCTATTTCTTTAGGAATTTCTCTTATTTTTTTGGAAGGGAAATCAGCCTGCTTTTATTCTTGTTTCTAAACTTTTTTTTAAAATGATCTCTTACTTGTGAAACGCTTTTTCTGTCATTAGAAGAGCTAGGCAAGAGATCTACAATTTTTAAAATTGTAGATCTACAATTTTAAAAGCAATTGAAGTCTTAAGAAAATTGGCTAACTAAAAGGGAAAGGGTAGTTCTTGCACTGTTTGAACCACAAAAGCAGTTCCTTACTGTCCTCTAGTGGAGTAGTAATATCCTCACAGACACTGTCTGCCCCTTGCTGCTTGTAATCAAACCTGCAGCCCCTTAGTGAGCAACCCTTCCTATTTACTGCTTTCACACTTCATGACTTTACTGGCATCTCTCACACCCCTTCTTGTGTGTGAAGGGGTTCTGCTCTGCAAATTCCCCCCTCTTCTATATCCCAGTTCGACTTGCATAGCGAATAATTTAACTGACTTTCTACTTTGCTCTCCACCCTTTCTCAAAACACAGAAAGGCTGAATTAAATGGGACCTAGCAGAACCCCACTGTAATTTCCTCCTGCTGTGATGATTTATGTACCTTTAAACAGGCATAATCTAGGAAAGAACTTTTTATTTTGTGCCATGACTTGGTTCTCCTGTGAGCTGTCAGAGGAGTCATGCTATGACCCTTCAGAGCCCAAAACACCATCAGAATGGCACCTTTAAAAAGTGTCATCTTTTTCACATTGTATTTATCCGTGGGTCTGAAAATCTGGTTTGCTATACTCTTACCAATTAGCCCATTTTCCAGTACTCTATAAAACTAATCAGGCTGCAGTACCACTGATCTCCTTCAAGTCTTTTTTAAAGCCTGATGGCAGAATCATCGCTTTGTTCTCCTAGACCAGCAAAGCTGCTCTGAATGCCAGGTTCCATGCTGCAGTCAGGGATTTAGCAGTTTCTCCTCTCACTTTCCGATCCAGGGGAGTGGGCTCCAGTCCTGGATGCCACTGAGTTTCTCTGCCATTTCAGTTTACAACAGCTCTGCTGACCCACCCGACAAAGGAAGGTTCTTAGGCACTTCCATAATGAACATCACTGTAAAAATCCCAATTTTTCTCATCATCTTACCTTTAAACATTCCCATTATTGTTTGATCTTTTACTTTACAAACTTACTGTGAAGTTTGTTCTTCCTGGTAGTTCTTAAAAATAGGATTTATAATTAATTCTTTCAGAAACGTTCTCAAACAGCCCATTTCATACCAAATTTTACATTTGATGAGTTACAATCTGCCTCCAACTTTTCTCACTGTGGACATAACTTCTATTTTGTAAAGATTCTCCCTAGTTGAAAGCAGTCTCCTACCTTTTTTTTCGTGTTAAAACCTTCTTTTTTATGGATAAATATTTATTCAGAGCATGTATCAGTTGTCTTAAAACAATTTTCAAGATATCCGCAAGAATTCCACTTTTTGGAGCACCCATTAATTTTCTTCAAAGTTTTTTTTTTTCATTTTCAGGAAACTAGACTTACCTTGGCATGGGTTCTTTGACTGTCTGCTCCAAGAAATGAACTTCTACAGTGTGTAAACATTTATTGTCAGCATGTGTTATAATATATGGGAATGACCAAAGATTTTAATTGTTATTTGCCTTTATGCCTTTGGCATGCCTTAGGATATACACCTGTGAAAGGCTAATGTAAATATATTAACTAAGCAGGTAGGATGGGGACAGTGCCTGCTGTCAAACCTTCTTCTATTCTTCTGCAAGGTCTGTGATTTCAACCTAAGAGGATTTTGTGTTAATTAGTGTTAGAGTTAAACTGATCACATCTTTTTTTTTTAGTTTTTTTTAGGCCTATGCCCTGACCTCTCCACCAGCAGAATTTGCCAACATTTCTATATAACTACACCTGGAATCAAATGGTCCTATCCACCAAGCTTTTAAATACATATTTCTATACACACACACATATATATCAAATACAAGAATAGAAATTACAGATACATTTATTTATATATAAATATTTTAAAATATATAAACCCTTGGAGTATCTGTACTTTCTATTATTTTATTTTGACTTAAGGCATTTAAATACTTGCTTGCTTCATCATCTCTGTTTAAAAAAGAGTTCTCACTGGTTGAACCTAACTCTGATTGTAGCTTCTTTATTCCTAAGTATCTTACAGGTAGGCAGGCCAAAGATCGCTGGGTAGGTATTACCCTGTCTCTGTTGACACTGTCTGCTCTTACTGCCCAAGCATAAGCATGGAACTACATCCCCTGCTACAAAAAATTAAGATACCTCTGGAGAATCCTTTGTAATCTAGGTGATGAGCATTGTTGTCCTCTAGGAGAAACTCTGGGCAGAGCTGTCACCCAGATTTAGAAATAACAATGCTTATCATCTCTATCAAAAAGTGAGACACAAATATGCAAACAGGTCCAAATTAAGGAAAAAAAAAAGAAATATTGGATATTCTAATTATACTTAGGAAAACACGGTGCTATACATTTAACACCAAAATTTAAGAAAGACTTAGACTTCATGGTTTTCCTGCCTCCAAACTATTAACAGTAGATACATTTAATATTTAATACAACTTTATTACAAGCAAATATAACCATTACTGCCATAAGAGAAAGGCTATATAAGAAAATCCAGTGCAAAATAAAAGCACCCTAGAAAATCCACATTTCTGTTCCCATTAACAGACATTTACACTTGCAAGAGTAACTGATTTCAGTGACTTAAAAGCAGTTAGTCACTGACACAAAGTTTAGACAGGATTTGCTGGAATTTTAGCTGTTGACCTCAAAGGAAAAAAAAAAAACGTGGGAGACTCATTGTCTGACAGGTGCAAAAATTAATACAAAATGTATTAACACAATATGAAACAAACATACATTAAATAGTTTTTGCTTCCTGGTAAATCAAACTTTCAAATGAATTTTATAAAATTTACATATTCAATTAAACAATTTCTCTATCATTGTGGAAAACACAGTTCTTTATTTCAAATTTATATTAACTATAAATATCTACGGGCAGGAAAGATGCGCTTCAAGTTGGCAGGTCTTACTTCCCCATCCTTTATGTCTTTTGCTCTTTGCCTTTTGGAGAAAACATCACAGCATAAGGCTGACGTCTTTTTGGACGTTGACAGGGAACAAGATCCTCTTTAATGTATCCTTAAAAGAATAAGAAAAAAATGTGAAGAAATATATAATATAAAAACAAGCATAACTGTAGCTTAAATTTGTGTTTACCCTCAGAAAAATAACTTGTGATTTTTATCTCCTTTTGTGGCAACAGGTTCTCACTTCACAAAAAGTTATGAGATCCCAGGGTGCAATATCATTCATTAAAACACTCCTCTGCTTTCTAGCAGATATGTGCATAGTAATGCACTACAGACAGTCAACACTGAAGAAGAGAATGGCAACTATGAATTCTTCAACCATTAAAAAACAAAACCGCACTTTTCATTTTCTTTTCTACAGAAGATTTTATGTAAGAGTAACAAAGTATGCAAGCACTGCTAATTCAGTTGACTAATGAAAATCACTTTCAAAAATGTAAATCCTAGTCACGCAGAGGAATGGCACTTCAGGCACATGTGCCTTGTGGGTCTAAACAGTACATCCCTCCGTTTTATGGCCACCTTTATTTATTGAAGACTTATCCACCTGGAAAAAGCCAAACATGAACGTACAGATCAAACACCCCCTGAAAGCTTTCTGATAAGAAAAATGTATAGAAAATTTCTATAACACATTCAACTTAGCTAGCACTGACAGTGAGCAGACATTTTATGCAAGTCGATTACAGCATCTGGCTTTTGTCAAACCCTTACTGTTTATCAGGAAAAACATCCACCGAAGTGAGAGTAGTAGATTCCTCCTTCATAGCAGGAAAATGCTGTCTAGGTAACTCAGTCATTTAGAAAAGAAACAACACAAACCACAATTGGTTCAAGATATTAGTAAGAAGTAGAAAATACATCTGTTGTACCCCACTACTTTGGAGTGACACCTGCAATTGCTCATTGTGGGAACTCTCTCTGGTGTTTTGGAGTTCTTGCTGCAGCGTTACATAATTTTTTTTCCAAGGGAGGTTTGATCTAAAGTCTGCCTCTGATACACTTTTGAGGACCACTAACAACCGAACAGCTCTTACTGTAGCAGAACAAGGAGACAGGCAAGAATTTTTAAAGAGGCTGTAAGCAGATTCTAAATGGGTAGTAACAAGTTAACGTAAAAATCAAAGTTCCTTGTTCTGAAAGATTAAGGATAATACTTCAATGCTACTACACAAGAACACATACACATCTCTGGCTACATTTTCCTATGCCTGACCTGACACTGTTGTTAGAAGATTAATTCTTCACAGCTAATAACAGATGCACAAGTAAAGATACAAATAACTCAGAGAGTTCCTACAGGGCTCCTCACCACTTCTGAAGAAATGTATATAGAGTATACTACAAACTCACCATGTTTTAGTATCATTAATAAAACCTAATATTTATACCAAGTTCTAGGATTTTGAAAAGTTATTTAGGCAAGAACAAACTCCTGTGTAAAGAGAAGTCAACCCGTCCCCCCCAAACAAACAGCACAATTTTTTTATTGTCACTAACAAGCAGGGTATAAGTATTAAAAACTATTTAATCACACCCTACCTGCAACATACCCATTATCAATTATTATTATATGGTATTACAAAGCTCTAAAAATACTGACAAAGGACATCAATAGTGCTACCTGTCTCTCCTCAGTAAGTACAATCTCTCAGTCTTTGCCTCTGAAAATCCAATTCTTGCTTTGATTCAAAGGCATGTAGGGTTTTAATTAAGTTCTTTAATTAAGATTAGGAAAATCCCAATTATTTCTGCCTTCTCTATCTGGGGTTTAAGAAAGTTTTCATATATTCCTTTCTTAGTAGTACAGGAGCTGTTAAAAATAGACAATATTTATTCAAAATAATAGCTGCTGATAAGTAAACAGACCTCAACAGGACTGGGTGAGAAAGGCTACTATATGAACTACAGATAATTTCAGGGAACCATATCTGGTAAAAAAAAAAAATCAGCTTTGAAAAGTGCTTTGTAAGACTTTTTTTTGCACAAACCTCTTTCCATGCAGGTTTGGGTGGAAGGAAATCCAACCTCCCAGAAATTTTCAGGAGTATTTGGAGGAATGTAGCGAAATCTGTGTCTTGAACAGGAAGCTAGTTTCTTCTCTCTCTCTTCTTCTGGAATGTCTGCATAATACTAAATGTTAGGGGGGAAAAAAAAAAATCCATGTTGACAAATTCATACATATACAGCAACTGCTTTACACAATGACATTGTCAATCACTGTGTTTATTAACAGTTATCTGAAAATAATGGTTAGGATAACCAAGAGTAGAGATTTGTTATCCCAGTGACAAAACACCTGGCAATTATCCTAAAAGTTTACTAAACTTACAGATTATTTATGGTGGCAAATTTGTTAGCTTCCTATCTTTTAACATACCATAGGTACAAGGTTTAGGCATGTGCATAATTGCTTATATCAACTATTTTACTGACTGATTTTACAAATCTAAGTAGCACAAGTGTTGAAGTAGATGGTATTTTAACATTTATTAAGTTTCAGCTTGCATTTACCAATAAAATTTAAAAAATGAAGAAACACACTACAAAAGCTGCACTGCAGCACTGTCTAAATTTACAGCAGCAACAGTAAACTTAAGTCAAAATTCTTCCTTCTTAATTACCCTCTAATAAGGAGTAAATAAAGAGTTTAACCAGCTGACTGTCACTGGGACTCCACAAACTGTCTGCCAACTCCGCATTCTCTACAGCAAATTGGTTACTCTTTTATTCCTGTCGGCTGTAGTGGAGGTTGCAAAGACTTCAAACCTTTTTGCTGGGTGTTCCCATGAGTAGCATCTAAGAAAGTTAGGGGGTTTTTTTCCATGCAGTTTTCTACCGTTTCAATTTGTAATTCTAGTTGTGTCTTCTAAAAATATCAACCTGGCACTTTGATATCACGGAGCGCCAAAATATTTTCAAAGCGAATTCACCATTTGATTCAAGTGGCAAGCCAACAGTCACAGCCACATAAGAAACCTGACTCTTGTAGAAGTGGTAATACAATTCTACTGAAATGACATTGTTACAATTCAAATAGGCAAACTACAGTTTAAAGCTCATTCGATCAACTGCAAAGTGATCTAGACTGGGGTAATCAGGAAAGGAAAAGGGGCCAATAGATTACTTCCTTTCCCCAAATGTTAGTAGGATTTCAGAAAAGCTACCTGGAGTTGTAAAGCATGCAAATAAATTCCATTTTTTTCCCTACTAGCTGGCAGATAAAGTATAAAATAAGCATAAAAACCCTCCTTCAAAAAATCATGAGATATAAATATTGATGATTGTATAGAAAAGAGCAATCACAGCTCTGAATATGTCAGTGTCAAAACTGCATGAACTAGGAAAAGCAGACTTGTTTCATTTTGTGATTATTTAGTCCATGGGAACCGCAACTCTGCCTAAAACAGGTATATTTTCTCCCCTCCCCAAATCAATTCAGGCTTTGTGCCATTTTACAAAGTGTGACAACAGAACATACCCTGCTCTCCCCCTTGTTTGTACAGGAATCTGATCTAATAACATGTGGGTCTCCCAGTCAAGAACACAAGTATGTTTTAAATAGAAATTAGAAAGTAACTTTTTTTATTTGGCTTGTTTAGAAATCTATTAGGGTTGACAGAGAATGAGAGAGTTATGTTTGTCAGCTAAACAGCAATAAGAACTCTCAGCTGTTTTCTAGATTGATCTCACTGTCCACAGCATTTTCAGTCCACACAAAACATTTGAGCTAGGCTTTTTCACGTGTGAAGATCGGCAATATCTCATCCTGCAGTATCTGCTCTGTAAAATAACTGTTCACAGAACTCTACAATTTCCATTCTCAGAAATGGGACAAACCTTTAAAATATGCCACCCATCAGTTTAGCATGAAGTTACTTCCAGAATAATTTCTGTAATCTAAGTGCACATAAAAACATTTGACTGATTCTCCTACTCATCCGAAGTGTAGCTATACTTTATAATCACACTAACAAATGCTACTTTTACAAGCTACCAGTAATTCCTGCCTACAATCTGTCTCTGATAGCATCTTAAAGTCATAACAAAACAAAACAAGACCTCTTATCAAAAGGTCTACACTGTAAAGCAAATGAGAGGCTTCCACAGTTTTAAGATAAGCACTTATAAAGGACTGCAACATCAGTCTGCTGTGGCATGTGCAGAAATTAAATCTGTCAGGTCTTCTCAGAGTGACGGGTAACTCACCCAACTCACATCACTTGCAGCACACGCCCAGAAACAACTGACTGATTTCTACCCACTCCCTAAATATTTCCTTAGACTTTGGCCACTTTTCAAACCCACATGGCTAATCAGTAAGCCAGAAATTTTTAAAAGCATCATTTATGCTTTATCCAATACTCCCTTCTTTCACAGGCATTTATTTCAAACCTAGTTTTATTGTTGTGCAATGACAGAGCCAAGCATTCCCTGTAATCCAAGACATTCATCTTGAATGGTGCAGACTTTAAAAAAAACCTCAAAAAACCCAAAACCAACAACAAAACCGCACTTTCCTGACACTTAACGTAGAAGCCTACTATTACTAAACTGGGGCTGTGAATGTTTTCAGACACCACAGTTATCACTCTAACTCGATAGAAAGTAGTAAGAACTGCATTTGCAGAGAGAAGATCTGTAGGTTACAGGAACAGGAAATTAAAACACTAACCACATGGCTCTTGGACCAAGAAATAGACTGAAGTTTTGGGGTTTTTTTTTGGTTTTGTTATTTTCCAATATCTTGTTTTCTTTCAAACTCTTTAAAACAAACATATTTTTGAAAATGGTGTTTATAGTTATAACACTTAAATATACGTATTTAATGAGTTTCATAAAAACTATTTTTCAGGAATGCCTTTTAATTAAAAATTTAGTCTTATAAATTTCTTCATCTAAGTAAATGGGCTTTGACTACAAAATGAATAGCAGGAGAATCTATGAAAAATGTTGGTTCTATAAGGGTGTGGAAATTAGGTCAAAATATTCCAGAAAATCTATCATTATTCAGTCATCAATTCACATTTCTAGTGAGTCATAATTTATTAGATCATCACCAATGATTAATTTCAGCATGAAAGTCTATTAATGCCCAAATGAAATGTGTCTTTATTACACATGCAATTACTTCAATATTTTATCTCTATACCAAGTATCCAAAATCAGTTTACTAAATTGAAAGAGAGGAAAAAATGTGAACATGAAACCTAAAATTTAATACTTTTTAACCTGCTAATGTAAATATTTCTGCATGCATTTGCACATACAAACACATTGCCATCTATGCTGGTGCAATTATCTGAAAAACTTACCCCAGAAAACAAGGGAAAAACCAACCAAACCAAACAGAGATAGATATATCTATTTATAAATAGGAACAACAGGTCATAGAACTTACTGAATCCAGTACCTGTAAATTTCAGTAAAGCTTCTGAGCTGAAATTTAAAACTTGTAATAGTTCTTTGACTTACTGATCTTACTGGAATCATGATGTAAGAAGCTTCTATCATACACATACACAAAAAACCGCCAAGACTTTATATGCAGTTACTACAGCTGAAAACAAACAAACCAACCGCAAACCTGGTAAAACAGCTTTGGTAAACACTTACTCCTCTGCTGCTGTAGGTAATGACAATGATGCAACCAGATTCATGATTTCAACAGCACTTAAATACCATCAGAATTAGGGGAAAGGAAGACTGACCAAATTTTAAAAACACTACTTACTATTTCACATTCCTTACAAGTATGGCCAAGTAATTTTCTTCTTTCTTCTTTTTTTCGAATAACCTCAATATGAGGAAAATCTAACTCAGTATTCTTTCTGAAAAACAGAAACATTTTCACATGATTGTACTTTTATTTCTTCAACACGACTGGAAATCTCTGGTTTTGAGGACATAATGACGAAGAGTCAAGGAAAAAAAAATATCAGAACATGCCTGCAAAACCCAAATTAGATTGTATTTCATAGTTGAATAGGACTATTTTTATAAATAAAAGTTTTTAAATGTAATATGATCTTTTACACAACCAGAGATGTATGCCCCATTATTATGGCTTTTCATAGTGTGAAAGTAATTATTAGATAGAAATTATTCAAAATACACATCTTCTGTAGAGTATTTATTTTTGTCTGAGTTGTGCTTGCACCGATTTCCAAGAGAGGAACATATGTTGGGGTTCCAGACCAGAACACATTCTTTTCAACTTATCTGCTCACAAAACACTAAACAAGTTTTCCTCTACAAAGAAAACATACACCGAAGTAAAAAAAAAGACCAAAACCCAAGCTAACTGAAGGCCTTGGTATAATTATGAAATGAAGATACAGGCTTCCAACAATGATTATACAGACAGGAAATAGAGGAGACACTAAGAGGCACAGTTGTTGAACATTATTCATCTATTGCGTAGAGCAAAGGGCAAAAATACCAGAGAAGGAAAGGTTTTTATTTGTACAAGCAACCTGTAGGTTCTTGGCTCTTAAACTCACACATGACCACATGCCTGCAAAACACTGCATTCCATAATTTATAAAAAGCAGAAGAGGCAATCCCTTCTCTTCAGCAAAAATGATAGGTATCTCAACATGGTTAATTTTTTCCCCTACCTCAGTTTTTATCTAATTTAGTAGATCTTTTACCTGTGCATCTTCAACTGCTAATATATTACAAACATGTTGATTTTATGGAGGAACAAGCTCCCTATAGGGAGAATATAAAGAGCCTTAAAATGTCTATACAGAACAAATTAAATTACCTTTCATCACTTTTGAAATATGGCTCCACAAAAGCTTTCTGTTTGGCTTTATCTTGTTTATCCTCATGCTCTGTACATATACATGCAAAACAAAAAGTTACATGTCATATAAGGTTAACAGACTGCCTGGGAAAACTTATGTAAAATTATTAACCAACTAAAACCAATAAACAACCGTCATGTATATTCAGCCTGAGATAACAGATTCAAGTATGTATTAAAAACAATACAGAATTGATTGAACCAGCAATCAAAAAGCATTCCTGGAGTAGCACGAGAACAGCAAGACAAGTGAAAAAGACAAACAGAATATCAAAGGAAAGGTTGCTTAAAATACAAAATACTGTAAAATCTTTGATAGATTCTAGGATAGGGAGAAGAAAGGAAGTAAGTGATCTGTAGCCAAAAACTAGTGTGACTCTTGGGCATGATCTTGTGCAGGGCTAAGAGTTGGTCTCGATGATGGTTGTGGGTCCCTTCCAACTCATCATATTCTGTGATTCTGTTTGCTCTAAGAGTCACTTTGCTGTTCTGCTGTTATGCCAACGTCCATTACACATCCCACATTTGTGTGGTGACTGTATAAACGAACTAGCGAAAGAGTTTTCATATTGTTTATGTTATGCCCTTACAGTTATTCAATTTTCACATGAATTTATGAAAAAAAGAACTGATGGTTTACTTGGCATATTTATTCCTAGAGAACAGAGCCTGATTTCAAATCAACTTTTGCAGTTTAGCTAGTTTAATAAAGATAAAATTGATTCATAGCCCACTCTTTAGTTTCTTGCTTGCTACTGTTATTCCCTTATCCCGCTCTTCATCATGATGAGTTTCTTTTTCATCACATGCAGGACTATCTTCTGGTAGGCAGGATTCATATTCTTCATGGGTTGTCCGATCAAATATCTCTGTTATTTCTCCTCCTATTACAAAAAGTACAATGAACATCCAAATCAGCCTCTCCACAATTTTAGTCAAGAAAGTGCATTTTGATTGAATGTGTATCAAAAGAAGTAACATTTAGTCTTCCCACAGAAAGTCTGATATGATTACATAGTCAACTTTCAAAGCTGTTTGTTACAAGAGTGATTGTTGCAGGTGAGATCATAGCTGTTACATGGTTAAGAATGTAACTCTTTGAGCACTATAAAGGAACAGCTACTGGCTCTCTTGGCACAAATCCTATCATTTTCTTAATCTAAGTTTAAAAAAAAAAACACCTCAAAATCTGCAACCAGACAGCCACCTGTGCAACCTATAAAAATACATCAGCCATTTTTTACTGTATCTAGTCATACAGGGAAAAAAATGCCATTTACTCTTTCCTTCTCAAAAAAACCTCTAAACAACAACCCAACAAAAAACACCCCAAAACCCAATCAAAAAAAAAAACCCCACAACCCAATCCTCCACACACCACAAAAAGCAGCAAACCAAAGGGGAAGAAAAAAAGTCTTACTTGGACTGCTTTCCTGATTTTGCTCTTGATTTTTCATTTTTAATAGCACGCTATCACTAACATATGTATAATCCATATCAACAACTTCCCCTCCAACTTTGCACTGAGAATCACCCTAAAAAAAGCAAAAATGACAATTGCCCTCAGATTCTGGTGTAGTCAGTGTCACTTCGGTGTATTCTGGAACACTTTCATAGCAATTACTGGCTTCTTTTTGGACACAGATTTTTTTCCCCCCCTACAGTAATGTCTGCATGATAAAGACATAAAATTTACGTAAAGAATAACATGTTTCGAAATTCAAGTGTGAAGCATTTATTTGATGGGCACGAAGCGCCTTAAAAAAATTTCATGTTAAACTCTCCAAAGATAAAAAGTAACAATGAAACATACAGAAATTAAAGACTGGACAAATTAATAGATTTTAAGATAGTCTTTAAGTGAGAGAGACAAAACAAGTTGACTTCATGAAAATTCTCAGAGATATTAATAACCAAGCTGCACCCAACTCAGAGAAAGATAAGAGTCATTATTGGCACATTTTCTATCACTTAACATAAAGAGATATCACAGAGGTATCACACAGAATATTTTCACAGGAAAAATGATGATATTTAGAATATTTTTGGTCTTAACAGAAACTCAAAACCACCTCCAAAATCATCAGTTTCCTACTGAGTATATGTCTGCGGAGTCTATCAACTAGACAGTGGAAATGTTTTAGGATAACTGTAGTGTACAATGCATAAACAAACATTTGAGGTGTGCAAACAAATATTAAATGAGATGAATTTAGAATTTTGTTAGAAAACAAAATTGGTCTGCCCAGAACAATGTTCATGATAGTAGTTTTTCAGGCTTTTTCAAAATAACAGAACATGCAGGTTTGTTATAAAAGTTTACCTTTGTATCAATCACAGTAATGTCCATTTTGTACTGCGAAAGGTCAGCTCCTGGGTCTACGCTCCACTGGAGGTTTTCTAAAGAGGGTTTATCTTTCAGGTCTGGATGCAGACAATATGAGGAAAAAAAAAGACAATCAGAATCAAACTCTGCCAGCAGCATCCTATAGTATATAAATTATGTCAGCTTCCCTTTTATCAATTCATCTGTGGGTTTAGGGAATATTTTTCTCAAACAGGCTCATTTGGCATAAATTGTATTTTGTCTGAAGAGTTAGAAATAGATCTTTTAAGTTTTTTTGTCATATTCAGGAAGCACACTACACCTTTGGGTTTGTATGAGGCATATAATACATAAAATACACTTGCAGGTAAATCTTCTGTCAGGTAGTATTGATAATGGATAGAAGACATTCATAGGCTCATGCAATTGTTCAGATTGGAAAAGAACTTGAAGATCACTGAGTCCAACCATTAACCCAGCACTGCCAAGTCCACCACTTAACCAAGTCCTTAAGTAACACATCCACAAGTTTTTTGAACACTTCCAGAGATGGTGATTTCACCACTATCCTGGGCAACCCATTCCAAAGCTTGACAATCCTTTGAGTGAAGAAATTACTCCTAATATCCAATTCAAACCACCCCTCGCAAATTGAGGCCATTTCTGGTTACCTGGGAGAAGAAGGTGACCTCCACCTGTTTGTAACCTCCTTACAAGTAGTTGTAGAGAGCAATAAGGTCTGTCCAAAGCCTCCTTTTCTCCAGGCTAAACAATCCCTGTTCCCTCAGCTGCTCCTGATAAGACTTGTGCTCCATCCCCTTCACCAGCTCCCTTGCCTTCTCTGGACATGTTCCACCACCTCAATGTCTTTCTTTTAGTGAGCGGTCCAAAACTGAATACAGGATTTGAGGTGCAGCTTCACCCGTGCAGAGTGACAGAGTGACAGCCACCAGTGCAGAGTGATAGCCCTGGTCCTACTGGCCACAATATTTCTGACACAGACCCTTTTGGTCACCTGGGCACACTGCCACCTCATTGCTCAGCTGATTGTTGACCAGCACACCAGGACCTTTTCCACCAGGCAGCTTGCCAGCCACCCTTCCCCCAGCCTGTAGCAATGTTACATGCGGCTGTTGTGACCCAAGTGGAGAACCTGGCACTTGGCCTTCAAAGAATCACAGAATATGCTGAGTTGGAAGGGACCCACAAGGATCATTGAGTCTAGCTCCTGGCCCTGCACAGGACCATCCCCAAGAGTCACACCATGTGCCTCAGAGTATCATCCAAATGCTTCTTGAACTCTGTCAGGCTTGGTGCTATGAACACTTCCTGGGGAGCCCAACCATCTTCTAGGCTAATATCCAACCTGAATTTCCTGTGACATATCTTCATGTCATTCCCTCAGGTCCTGTCACTGGTCACCACAGAGAAGAGATCAGTGCCTGTCCCTCCTCTTCCCCTCCCCTACAACTTCCTACAATGAGGAAGTTGTAGACTGCAATGAGGTTTCCCCTTGGTCTCCTCTTCTCCAGGCTGAACAGACAAGTGGCTTATACCATTGGCCTCAGCCTACACATCCAGATCTCTCTGCAGATCCTTCCTACCCTCCAGCAGATCAACACTTCCACACAACTTGAGCTGTCTGTAAACTGACTCAGGCTGCACTTGATTCCCTCATCCAGATCACCAATAAAGATCTTACACAGAACTGGCCCCAACACTGAGCCCTGGGGAACACCACTGGTGACCGGTCACCAGCTGGATGTAACTCCATTTGCCACCACTCTCTGGGCCTGGTCATCCAGCTTTTACACATTTAAGAGTACATGTGTCCAAGCCACGAGCAGTCAGTTTCTCTGGGAGACTGCTGTGGGAAACAACATCAAAGGCTTTGCTGAAGTCCAGGTAAACATCCTCAGTCTTTCCCTCACCCACTGAGCAGGTGTGGATCCTTGGGTGGATTCCATCCAGCCCCATAGACTTGTGTGCATCTAAGTAACGCAGCAGGTTGCTGCCCATTTCTCCTTGGATTATGGGGGCTTCATTCTGCTCCCCGTCCCTGTCTTCCAGTGCAGGGGGCTGGGTATCCTGAGAACAACTCATCTTACTACTGAAGACAGAGGCAAAGATGGCATTAAGTACTTCAGACCTTTCTTCAACCTTTATCACTATGTTTCTCCCTGCATCCAATAAAGGATGGAGATTCTCCTTAGCCCTCCTTTTGCTACTGATGGATTTCTATAAACATTTTTTATTGCCTTTTATGGCAGTAGTCAGATTAAGCTCTAGTTAGCTTTGCCATTCTAATTTTCTTCCTATGCAACCGTACAACATCCTTGTAGTCCTCCTGTATCCTCCTGAGTTGCCTGCCCCTTCTTCCAAAGGGTCATAAACTCTCTTTTTCAATCCCTAAGTTCCAGGCAATGTTCAGTCAGGTTGGTCTTCCTTCCCACCAGCTCATCTTTTAGCACATGGTGACAGCTGCTGCTGGGCCTTAAAGATTTCCTTCTTGAAGAATGTCCAGACTTCCTGGACTCCTCTGCCCTTCAGGACTCCCTCCCAAGGCAAGACTATCAACCTAAACAGGCCAAAGTCTCCCCTCCAAAAGTCGAAGGTGGCCATTGTGCTACCCCCCACTCCTTACTTCTCTGAGAATTGAAAACTCCATCATTTGTGACTATCATGCTCAAGATGGCCCCAGCCATTTCTTCACCCACCAGTCCTTCTGTCCATAAACAACAAGGGGTCCCTTCCCTAGTTGGCTTGCTATTGACATTAGATCAATGAGTCAGGTCTAAGAAAAGAGTACAGAAGTGTAAGAAGAGTACAGAAGTGTCTGGCCATTCTTAGAAAGATGCCTCTTGGTTTGTCCATGAAGAGAATATTCAGATTCCAAGCTACACAGCCACACCAACTAGTGACAGATATGTTTTAAATTCATAATCCAAGTATTTCTAAATAAAGTATGCAGTGTAATAGCTCAGCTAAGGAGTACAGAAGTCTTGATTCTACAATCCTAGTTCAAAAAATTAGTTTTCAGATTGAGAACACTTAATAGGAAAGAAGACACAAGGAAGAGTTTATATACAGGAGGAGTATATAGCAGCCTGTGTTTATTATCACTACAGGTACAAATTTCTTTAACAGATCATTAGGAATAATGAAAAATATTAACCAAATAGCTTATCCTTACACTTAAGTACAGTTTCCAAGCATTTGAAAAAAGTTCAAACTCAAACTTGCTGACATTTTTATTATTACACTGCTAAACAAAGCAATGCTAAATAAGAAAGAACAAGATTCCTAGCCTGTTGAGTGTACACCTGAATACCAATGATATATTTATCAAACAGTGGCAAAAGAATGCCAGGAAGATACAAATGGTAAATGTGGGGGCGTGATCTTAAGATGTCCTGAATAGAATGAGTCTGAGTTAGAAGCAGAAGGAAGTGATTAAAGTCAAAGAAAGGAACATATGAAACATTCTATTCAACCATAGCACAGGCTGAGGGGGTAGGGTGGTGAGAAAAGGAACATTTTCAAGTTACCTGGCTCGTTTTGCAGTGCTTTGCTTTTTGATACTCTACAAGGGTTTGGTTGAAGTACAGATGCTGGTTCAGACTCTTCATGTCCTGTCCTTGTTTTCTTTCTATTTGGTACATGGCCACTGGCAACCTAACAACATATTGCAATTTTATTATTTCCCAAAACTCAAATGTAATATTTCAAAGGAGCAGAAAAAAAGTCAGAAAAGTGTACCTGTACATCATGAAAAAGTTCCTCTGTCTCTGCAGAACTTGGCAATGGTGCAAATTTGAAGGGAGGAACTTCTTCTTTCNCCCATTTCTCCTTGGATTATGGGGGCTTCATTCTGCTCCCCGTCCCTGTCTTCCAGTGCAGGGGGCTGGGTATCCTGAGAACAACTCGTCTTACTATTGAAGACAGAGGCAAAGATGGCATTAAGTACTTCAGACCTTTCTTCAACCTTTATCACTATGTTTCTCCCTGCATCCAATAAAGGATGGAGATTCTCCTTAGCCCTCCTTTTGCTACTGATGGATTTCTATAAACATTTTTTATTGCCTTTTATGGCAGTAGTCAGATTAAGCTCTAGTTAGCTTTGCCATTCTAATTTTCTTCCTATGCAACCGTACAACATCCTTGTAGTCCTCCTGTATCCTCCTGAGTTGCCTGCCCCTTCTTCCAAAGGGTCATAAACTCTCCTTTTCAATCCCTAAGTTCCAGGCAATGTTCAGTCAGGTTGGTCTTCCTTCCCACCAGCTCATCTNCTCTAGTTAGCTTTGCCATTCTAATTTTCTTCCTATGCAACCGTACAACATCCTTGTAGTCCTCCTGTATCCTCCTGAGTTGCCTGCCCCTTCTTCCAAAGGGTCATAAACTCTCCTTTTCAATCCCTAAGTTCCAGGCAATGTTCAGTCAGGTTGGTCTTCCTTCCCACCAGCTCATCTTTTAGCACATGGTGACAGCTGCTGCTGGGCCTTAAAGATTTCCTTCTTGAAGAATGTCCAGACTTCCTGGACTCCTCTGCCCTTCAGGACTCCCTCCCAAGGCAAGACTATCAACCTAAACAGGCCAAAGTCTCCCCTCCAAAAGTCGAAGGTGGCCATTGTGCTACCCCCCACTCCTTACTTCTCTGAGAATTGAAAACTCCATCATTTGTGACTATCATGCTCAAGATGGCCCCAGCCATCTCTTCACCCACCAGTCCTTCTGTCCATAAACAACAGGTCCAAGGGTTCCCTTCCCTAGTTGGCTTGCAATTGACATTAGATCAATGAGTCAGGTCTAAGAAAAGAGTACAGAAGTGTAAGAAGAGTACAGAAGTGTCTGGCCATTCTTAGAAAGATGCCTCTTGGTTTGTCCATGAAGAGAATATTCAGATTCCAAGCTACACAGCCACACCAACTAGTGACAGATATGTTTTAAATTCATAATCCAAGTATTTCTAAATAAAGTATGCAGTGTAATAGCTCAGCTAAGGAGTACAGAAGTCTTGATTCTACAATCCTAGTTCAAAAAATTAGTTTTCAGATTGAGAACACTTAATAGGAAAGAAGACACAAGGAAGAGTTTATATACAGGAGGAGTATATAGCAGCCTGTGTTTATTATCACTACAGGTACAAATTTCTTTAACAGATCATTAGGAATAATGAAAAATATTAACCAAATAGCTTATCCTTACACTTAAGTACAGTTTCCAAGCATTTGAAAAAAGTTCAAACTCAAACTTGCTGACATTTTTATTATTACACTGCTAAACAAAGCAATGCTAAATAAGAAAGAACAAGATTCCTAGCCTGTTGAGTGTACACCTGAATACCAATGATATATTTATCAAACAGTGGCAAAAGAATGCCAGGAAGATACAAATGGTAAATGTGGGGGCGTGATCTTAAGATGTCCTGAATAGAATGAGTCTGAGTTAGAAGCAGAAGGAAGTGATTAAAGTCAAAGAAAGGAACATATGAAACATTCTATTCAACCATAGCACAGGCTGAGGGGGTAGGGTGGTGAGAAAAGGAACATTTTCAAGTTACCTGGCTCATTTTGCAGTGCTTTGCTTTTTGATACTCTACAAGGGTTTGGTTGAAGTACAGATGCTGGTTCAGACTCTTCATGTCCTGTCCTTGTTTTCTTTCTATTTGGTACATGGCCACTGGCAACCTAACAACATATTGCAATTTTATTATTTCCCAAAACTCAAATGTAATATTTCAAAGGAGCAGAAAAAAAGTCAGAAAAGTGTACCTGTACATCATGAAAAAGTTCCTCTGTCTCTGCAGAACTTGGCAATGGTGCAAATTTGAAGGGAGGAACTTCTTCTTTCATTTGGATCTGTTTTTTCTTATCTGGGAATGTTTTTCCCAGCATTGCCTCTTGTACATATGATTCCTCTTGTAAATCTCTGCCAAACAAACAGCTCTCACTGGCATTTTGAATAGATGATGAACCTTCAGGAATGGGCTTCCCTATATGTGAAAAAATGTCATGCAGAGTCACCTGTTTGAGTCTATTTTTACATGTCTCCTCACTTCCTTGTTTTTTCTCTTGACAACGAACTCCAGAGAAGCGATCAGACAGATCCAAGGGCTTATCAACTGTATGTTCCCCATTAATATGCTGAACATCTGATCGAAAGGGCACAGAGTTCTCTTTGTTGAAAGATGTTTTTTCACAGCTAACTGCATGATCATCCTCAGTTTTCTTTCTCTTGGCACACCTGCCTTCCAGCTGCTTCTGGTGTATGAGAAGGAAATCGCTCTTGATCACCTCATTTTTAGCTGTGCAAGTGTTCCCAACACAGGTTACAAGCTCACTAGTATTCTTTTTCACAACTATTTGCCTATTGATAGACGCCTGGCTGATAACTGAGTTGATTTCCGTTCCAAGATTCAGTGGTGCCACAAAAGCAACATCTTCAGATTTTGATTTACTTTTATGAGATCTGGAACTGGATGGATTGTTGAAGAGGTTGGTTTTGAGATTAGGCTTCAATCCTGAATCTAAAATACAAGGAGCATGACCCGTACTTGAGTTGTTCTTCATGCTGCTAGAAGCTCCAAAAACAGGAGAAGCTACCTGAGAATCCCAGTCAACATGTGGTGGAGTGTTCTGAGATGGATCTGAAATACTGAATACAATGAGAGATGAGAGACTTTTCTAGTGTACACAGGCTGGGAGGAGAGAAAGGGATACACAAAATCATAAGTTTCCTATTACTGATCTGCTTTAAAGCTGTGCTAGTTGCTAGTATTAACTGAAAACAGAAAGAAAAACAAAAGAAAACTTATTCTAGGAGTAGAGTACTGTTGCAACTAAAGAGCTGTAAAAGGCAGACAAAACACAGATCTTGCCCTTCATTTTGGTATGGTGTGAAAATCTGTTCCACATTCAACTGAAAACCAAGGACAGATCTAAGCCTGCCTAAGTATCTCTTCTCTCCAAGGAGTCCCTACTTTTCAGTGCAGTGAAAACGAAGAAAGAGAGAAAGACTGCTATTGTAACCAATCCAGGTTCCTGTATAGATCTTGACAACAAGACAACATATTCTCAAAGCTTCTGCAAGTGAAGGCAAAAAGTGCAAGCTTCTTTCAGATACTCTCTTTTATACCTGTCATCAATAAAACATACATTCGAGATGACAAATAGAGCTAAAAAATTTCAGTTTAGACCAAAACATCCTGAGGAGAGTTGGAAGGGCAACATTAAATCAGTATAACACCTAATCAGCAGAAAAGTTTAATGATCATTTTCCTATTCCAGCTTTAGGCCCGTTATCTCCGGGGTTATGAGCGTCACAAGATGCCTTGCAATAATGAGAAGTCAGGAAGGCAGGGACTGTGTACACAAAAAGCCCAAATCAGAAGTTTGTGAATGAAGTAAAAGTGCACAGTTTTGCATTCTATCAGTTTCTTTGTTTCCAATGTTAATTACTTGAAAGAAACACCTATGATATGAAAACACTTATTTCCATGTCTTTAAAGCAAACTGCTGTTAAGATTTTAAATTCTACTAAAATCAGAACTTCATATAAGCCTGCTTAAAACAGCATTATCATAACTGTGTGGAAACACACCCTAAATTGTTTTCATCATTTCTTGATTCAGAAGCTGGGTGCTTTCTTGAGTCTTCAGTCTGCATGCTTTCTGGGGTCTGGCTCATGACTGTATTAGGGTGGGGAAGATTCAGTACACTCTGGGACTCCTACAGATGGTGAAGGAAAACAAAGAAAGGAAGTGTGAGAAGATACTGGAATTAAAAATTAGAAATATCAGAATTAAAAATTAGAAATATGCTAGATTTGCACACAAATAGAGGACCCATTCAAATTGAAACATTCAAAACTTCATGAAAAATTATAAAAGCTAGGAGATGAACTTTTGACCAGCAACTTTAAAGAAATCTTACGGAAACTGGAAATAATTCATCATTCAAATGCTCACACAGAGAAATAGTCAGCATACTGTAATTTTCATGGTAGTTACCAATCGAAAACATCAAGTAACTGACCTGGAATCACCAGTCTCATCACCTAATACTCTATTTCAATGTTTTAGGCTTGAATACTGTACAAAGGGAGTTTGGCAGACCCAAGGGATTAGATCACTGTATTAATAAAACTTGCAAGTTCTATACAAAGTGGGAACCATGTCCCTACCCTTCTCCCCAGCCCCTAGACAGGTCAGCTGAGTTGTACCTCTTCTTGCTAGAGCAATTCAGGAGCGAGTAAGCAAAAGCAAACCTAAGTGAGCTTACTGGAACTTGGAATACCTTTGCAGAGTCTTAATGCAATAGAGAAAAAACACTGGCTTTGAAAACAACTGCCCCAAAAAGCTGGTTATCTAAGAAATTTGGGAATACTACTTACAGATTCCTCTTGAACACCAAGTCCAATTGTTTCTGCGACGACTGCAGCCAAGTTAAAAGATGGCTTTGGAACGGGATAGCCTCCCACCCTTGGTTTATCTTTATGAGAAGATTATAGGCAGTTACATATATATTATAGTCTCTACTCACACAGATGGTAGAAGCACAGAACTAAAAAGTTCACAAATTAAAATTGGCATTTATGGAAATATTTTGACCTGTGTCAGATAAAAATCATATCTGAAAGTGCTAAGTGGAGAAAGGGGGCAGAAGAAGAATTTCTGATGAGAGAAAACTGCTGTATCAGCACAGAGAAATATACTTCTAATTTAAATACAGTTTCCCAAAATTAAAATACAAAGACAACTCAGTGTAAAAGTTGCCTTTCAATCTCCCAGTCCAGGGCAGGAATAGTCTGAGAAAAGCACGTAGAACAGTGGTAACGTATATTTATAGTAAAATGCTTCCCTTGCATATTTCCTTGGCGACAGTCACCATTATTTTTCCTATGTTTTTATTAGAAAAGCAAATGGATGAGTTTCCCTTCTTTGAGGGGTTTAACATTACTCAGTTCATTAAGCTGGGGCAAGTTAATAAGATTGGAAAGTACAAGAACTACAATCACCATAACCCTGACCCACACGAATGATTCCATGCTAATTCTCACAGTCATTAAAGAGTTAAAAAAAGTTTGCACCTTTTCACATTTCTTTGTTAAAGAGAGGTTAAAGAGATGAACCCTCAGTTTTACAATATTTTTGCCTTATTTTGAATGGAATTAGAACTAAATCCATTAATACACTTACTTTGTATAGGGGACAGTTGTGGATCACAGGTGTCTGCCACTAGTACCTCTTCTCTGTGGTTACTGCTCACTTGTGTGGAAAAGAGTGGAATTTTTCCAAACTCTAGGAGATGTAGAAACATTTTCACTTGGTGAAATTAGGTATCCTGTTGTGATAATTTTGTGTAGATACAATGATCCGGACCTTAAAAGCACTTGAATATGTTTCGATATGTCAGTAGATCCAGAAATCAAAGCACACCTGATAATTTGTCATAATGATACCTCAAAATAAAGTTACAAATATTTCATAATAATAATTTTTCTCACAAATATGATCCCAGCTGGTCAGCCCTAAAACAGTACTAACAAAGAATTACACCACTGTTTATACTGACCACATGAATATAGGTATTCAAACTCTATTTGACCTGTTAATATGGCAAAAAACAATTAAAGAGTAAACCATCCAAGGGACTAACGTTCTGCATCAGCTAAGGTAATAAAGTAAAAAGATGAAAACCTGAGACCTGAGTTATGACCAACTCTGCCATGCAGTCTTTCCAGACAACCAAGAGCTTTTTGTAGCCATTAACTGTGACAGGTATTTACACCATTTCTTTCATATTATACCTTGGATTCATTTAGTAGCTCCATTTTTTTATTCAGAAAATGGAGAGGTATAGGTATGCTTAGGAAGGAGAAATTATTCACAGTACTAAAAATTTCAAATGCAAAATAAAGGGCATGAATAACCAGCTCACCCTTTTTACCCCCATTGTCCTATTTTTATCCTTTGAAAGAGGCTTTTAGGCAAGACTCCTATTTAAATATATTCATACATTATTTAAAATAGCTTTTTTAATTAACAAAATAAGAGTACCTGGATTATCATATTTCCTATGTATAATTAAAATACAAGCGCAAAGACCCTTATTTGACAAAAATATTTCTCATAGTTAAAATACATTAGAACTTACAGAACAAAGTTGGAAAATAAAATGTGGACAATACTCCTGGACTTAAGACAGAAAACAAATGCAAACAAATGGTCTATCAGCACTAAAAGAAGAAAGATCATGTAGGTATCTACCAGTTTCAGTAAAATTACTTTAATTGGCAGATTCTGCAGAAGAACTGCAGAATGTGGCAGAACATTTGTTTCCCTCTCCTCTAGGTGGTGACATTGCTGCATGCACAAGGCAAACCTGAACAGATTTTTTTTTTTTTAGCTAATTTGTACTTACGGAAGAAATACAGGTTGAAAAACTGTTACACTTGCATATGGATGAAGAAAAATAGAAGGTTGAGATGAGTTCTGAGCACACTGCTGAAATAACAGTTACTGCCAAAGACATTTTCCCCTGACTCACGTATTATTGCACAAAATAGAAAAAGTAAACTAAAAAAAAGCAGGATGAATTTTTTTTTTTTTTTAGTTTTTGCCCTTTGCAATCAAATTTATACATCATCTTTCTCTGTATCCCTTAAGATAATTTTTAAGTTAATTAAAAAACCAAAAAACAATGCTCTTACCACTGTTGCTAAGTTCCAAATCTGAGTGTACATGTTCTGTGTATCGGATATGCCTGTTCTCTTTTTTTCTTCTCATACGATTAACCACAGAAAATGAAGAGGTCAGAACTGGAGAATCTGGAATCACTCCTTCTTCTACTTCCACTGCTTGCTGCTTTTGCTCCCTGGAGACCAAATCAGGTGGTCAAATAAAACCCCAAGTCAGCAAGATGAAGAGTTTTCATTTCAGCAAGCAGGACAATCATATGGTCCAAGAAAGCAACAATTAGGAAACGCAGCCATCTCAAATAGCATCACAGTGAAAAAAAGTAATACTCCAAGCCAGTTTCGAGATACACCTTAAAACAGATTCACCATGGCTCCATCAAGCCAAGGAACAGCATAAACCTTCACACTTAAACTCAGCATATAACTACTGCACTGTGTAAGACCCTTTTCCCTGGAAGAAACTAGGGATTTTAGAGGTTATAGCTTGCTCTCTGAGAAAGCTCGTGTGCTATTTTAACAAAAGAATGCTGACATAGATGTCTCTCCCCTTAGTACATCCCAAGAATACCAACTGTCTTAAATACAAAAGAAAAGTTTTGGACAATTTTAAATAGCAATGGACAGCACTGTACTCAAAGCAATCCCTCTCCAGAGCATTTGATGTTACCTCCAATTCACTTCACAAAGGTCTTCAGAAATTAATATAAAAAACATGTAAAACAAGTAATGTAAAACACAAAATGAGTTGCAGTGTTTATCTTCTCTCACACTGTCAGCTCTAACAGCCTGTTGCAGAGCCAGTATATAAAAATTAGCATTAAAAATAACTCTATTTTCTTTCAAAAAACTGTATCTAGACACAGCAAGGAAATAACAACAAAACAAAATGTTAATTTTGTAGCTTTTAACTTAAACACTTGTACTTAATAAGAGGCTACCTGCCCTGTGGTGGTGGCAGTGAGAAATGGAGGAGGCAGTAAAAGAAAAGTACACGGAAATCTAACTCAGCCTGCTTGGTCATCTTTCTGCAGTTGCATTTTTCCTTATGATTCTCAGGAAAAAACACAGGTCAAAACATCATTCCCTAACTATAAAAAGAAGGATATAAGGTTTTGATCTAAGGGAAGAAGAGGAAATGCAGATATATTTCTGCTTGGATTGAAGTGAACTACAAAAAAAATATAAAAATAAATATATAAAATAAGGTAATGGAAAAATGTAAAAAGCTGTCTGGCTTAAGACAAAAGCATTTTTGCAGTTAGGCTTTTTACTATGATTTACTTTGAACACTTAATAACAAACATTGACACACTTGATGCTACGAAGCCTTCACGAATCCTACTGTGTGATTTTTTAATTCCTCTTTTCTAGCAGATTTATCTATTTACTCTGCAAATTTAAGTTCTCTTCAAATTTACTGGCACGCATGGCCTTGTATGACAAGTCAGTCTATTATATATGTATTTTTCAGTATGTTAGTTCCATGCAAACCAAGAAGTAGTTCCTACATACCATCACAAAAAACCACCATCAAATGAAAAAAGCTGCTATATACATAACTACATAATAAATTCTGAGCCATGGAATTACCTCATGACACCTCAGAAGAGGTTTTAGCAGAAATTTCCTTGCTGTTTCTACTCACACATAATGAAATCCTAATCTGATAAAGAATCAGATAATGCAATTCTTCTACAATTTCACTTTTATGGAGAATTCTTAGATTTTTTTTTCCCTAATATTACCTTGGTAACAAAATACGGAAGACTGCAAAAATCTGATTTCATGTCATGCACCAGAAACAACCTGCTATTTTACACCTACATATTGACAGTATATTGATCTAAGTTATTACTTCTAAATAAAGTAACATGACTATAATTAAACCAAAACATAGAAACACAGTAACTATATTAAAAACAGCAGGACCATCCTTGTTAATTACTGTTTATCCACTCAATTATTCTGCACTCATTTACATGACCACCTAACATGCAGAGCAGGTAACTTGGTGTTACTTTGGTCATTCTCAACTTTCTCACATTGGCTGGAGATTTTTACAGGAAGCTAAACCATAAGACTGGAGATCAAACTAAATGAATTAGGATGGATCTGCCTGGTGCCAATTTTTTTTCCAAATCATCTCCTCACTGCACAGAAGAGCCATTACTGAGCAGAAATTGCACATTGCGAAGGATATAGAAATTTGTTCCTACTTGGTACTAAAAAGTAATACTCCTGTGGTCATGAAGCATGTTACTCCAAGAAGATTAAATGCATACAGAAAAAGAAATTACAATTAAGGTGCAAAGGACGTGAGACAAACCAAGAAATACAAAGGAATAGGATCACAGTAACTCTGAACAGAAATCCCGTTGTTTTACTTCTCTACCAAAGCTACATTCTGACAAAGACAAGAAACAATTAGGTGCATAAAAAAGCTTACATATCAAGCCCACAATCCTGCCCCATTTCCCCCCATGCATGTACACAACTTATTCACAGATATGCAAAAGTGAGATAAGTTTCAGATGATGTCAAACCATAACAAGAATGGAACACTACCTCTGACGTGCACAGTGCACCATATTTGCATGTTAACCGCAACATTAGCACATTCTTGCTATATCAAATTAAAACTTGATGGTCACTTTGTAGCTTCCCATTTTCATGGTTTTCTTTCAAAATTTACTATGGTCTTTTTTCTTTTAAAACTGTAAAATTATTGTAAGTTTATTTAAAAAAAAAATTTGTAAAGACCCTGGGATCTTCTAAGAAACTACCTTTCCAGAGTTTTAACCTAGAAGGAAAAAAAATTGACAAAGAGTCGACTGAGGAATAAAAGTATGAGACCTAAGGTTTTGCTATACACTGAAACCAGAGGTCAGCAAAAATTTCTATGATGAATCTACCTCTCTTGGTTTAAAAAAAGACACGTCCATTAAAAGGAAAACAAAAAATCTGCACAACAGAAAGAGGCTAGGCTTATGTTGCTACTGATAAAGATAGCAGTATGCTATCTTTTCACAATCTATCAAAATAAGGAAACAAGTTTGAAACACTTAAAAGCTGGTGTTTATATTCCCAGACATTTCTACTGGGGAATAAGGGAAAAGGGGAAATATCTAAAACAACTCGAAACTTACTCCAGTTCTTTCTGTAATTGCCGGAACTGTTCAGTTATCTTTTTATTTTCATCCTGTAAGTTGTTTTTTTCATTCACTGCAGTTTATACAAAAAGAGAGGAAAAGAAAAATCAATGCACACATGTTAATATCATAATCTTGTCAGGTCCCTTAATTGTTAATTGTAACTAATTATAAAATGTAAAATTGTAAAATGTAAAACCCTCTCTATGGTTTACAAAAATGAAGCTTCAAGCTAATCATTAAAAAGGTTGCAAATGATGTGTTGGAAAGTGTCACAATTACTGGATCATAATGTTTGTTCTACACAATCATTAATTACTTTTGTCCATGTACATACAAGTCAGACTGTGCTGTAAATATGAATTAATTGCTCACTTGAATCCATGGACAAAATTGCTTCCTTAGGCTGACGATAACCTATGAAGCATAAAACAATCAGAATTCGGTTTCAGCCACCAAAGCAACCACCTAGTTGAAGAAAAAAACCCTCCACCAAAAATTTCTTTAAAATCACTTAAACGTTTCAGAAATTAAGAGAGACTATTCAGAACTTTTTGATTTTACTTCTCTTAATTTCCAATTCATTCTGTCTGTGCTTCACACAAGCTTATAGCATCACCCTTCAAGCCTTTTTTCCATGGTGTCTCAAACTAACGTAGTGATTAGCTCCCATATTTTACCTCTGCATTACTTTTGACTGACTTTTTCCACTGGTTGTTGTATAGATCTCAACCCAAATCCACATAACCACATAATCCTACTGTTCTGTTAGTCTTGGAAGGTTTGTACCTAATAGGTCTCACTTTGATTTTTAAGGTTCAGACCTTTATTTAAAGGTTAACAACTAACAGGGTACAGCCAATCATTAAACACAGAATTCAGAATATTTTTACATAAATGTCCAATAATAAAAATCCTTGAAAAATTGATGCATTTTCTATTAGCACAGAGCATAATATTTCCATAACTTAATTAAGCACTGAAAAGCTACTTTTTGGATTTGGAATTTCTCATGTTTTAAATTTCATTGAATGTCTGCTTGCTCTTGATCAAGCAAGACAACTAAATGATAGAAAATAATTAATGGCAAACATACAATTAACATTTTAAAATCCTGTCCTGTATTATTTAGCACTTCATCCAACCAATCTTTCCAAATCTCTTTATGAAGGCATTTGTGTCCTGCTTGCATGTCACCTAGAAGAGTTTGTTTTGCCCCACATGTGCTACTTCCTGATTTCAAAATGTGCTGTCTACAAGCTGCCTGGTGTAGATTCTTTTGTGTTTTCAGTGGGTTATGTGAAAGTTATGGGTTTACTGCAGTTAAAAGTTCAAGTTCACCCAACTACAGGACACAAGCTGGACCCAGGGCACTTAGTCTAAACTTGCTGCTTTGTGATCACCAGTTCCTTTGAAGTCATGGTTTCTTTAGGAAAGCTGGCAATCAGTCATTCTAGCTGCAGGAATAAACAGAAGCAGTTACATTTTATCTAAAGTAGCTACTTTACACTGTAAGATTTTCCACGTCAGTTCACTTTCAGTATCAGCACTTCAATCTAGGAAGGTGGGTCAAATGACTAGTAATTGGTATGTTACATATTTTCAGACTGTAGAGTTAAAGTACCCCCCAATTGAACTCCTTGGGCTTACTGAGCACACCACATATAAATTATATCAAGTTACAGGAATTCATGAAGAACTAGCCTACAAAATAGTATGTTTTGTCTTCAGATTTGTAGATAAAACTCACTAAGCTCAGTAATAAGTTTGAGGTTCTGCTGCCGGATGTTTTCAAACTCTTGCTGCTTCTTTCTCATGTGTTCCTCAGTTACAGCACATCGATCACACAATCCTGCTCTTAATCTACAATAAAATTGAGAGAAAAATGTCCCTCTGTTAGGAAAATATTGAAATACGTGAAGCAGATATCCACGTTAACAGACCTTTTGAACAATGAAAACCAGACAATTTCTGACAACTGTGCAGAGCACCACTAAGTACTCTGGGTTTATATGTTGACATGGCAATATTTTAAGATTTCCAAATGATGTAATACTAGATGCACTAATATTTGCATAAATTACCTTAAATACTTGATACCTCTAAAGCAACATGCATTATTTTATTAAATAATAATACATTTTGCCACTGAAAGCCTTTGTGAGGTGTCCTACTAAGAAAACTGTCAGACATAAATAACCATTCATTGTAAGTGAAGTTCATTCGAGAAAGTACAAATAAGCAAATAATTACAGTAAGTATGTAGTAAGTGTTTTAGAAAGTATTCAGTATTATTACTTTATCTAAGAAGGATATATTACTGTCATTAAGCAAAACAATCAAATAAAAAGGAAAAAGTTCACTCTGAAACAAATGCCATGCAAATGTGAAATCCTTTTTATAGACACCAATAATTAGAAGTGGATCCAAAAGTTTATGTCACGTGAGGCATTGATTTCACTGTCTCTAATGGTTTAGATCAGCTGTTTAAAGAACATCTGCAACCAGAAAAGGACTTGTTACAATCACTCCATCATGCCTGGCAGATTCATTCATGCATATGTTCATTTTACAGGTGATAACTGTATATATATACACAACAAAAAGTTAACAGTATTACCAAAGTGAAAAGCAGACTCTCTATTGCCTGATAAATAAGAAACCAGTCAGTCAACAGTTCTGCACTGCTGCTGCTACTACATGAAGTATTAAAAAACCCAAACAAACAAAGTTTCCAATTTCACAGTTGAATATTGGAAGTAAAAGCCAAATTGGTTTATTGGTACTCTAATATTATAGAATTATGGAAAGAATAAATACTGAAATGCCTCTTCATACTAACTTATGTAATTGTGTAATAGACAACATATTATAATCTTGTTGTATTAAATCATTTTAAGTACTCTTTTAGTTTTCTGCAATGTAAACTCTTCATCTACTAAGGGATTAGAAAAGTCCATCCACACTATGAGTGCCTCTTTACTTACGTGGTGTGAAAGTTTATTACCTGCAAGGTTACAAGTTTATTCCTAAAGCCTTTCACAAAGAAACAGAGTTGAAATCAAAATTTGAGTATCACAGCTCTAAAATTTGAAGTAACACAGCATGTTGGAAAATAGTTTACTACATAATGGAGTCCTGTTCCCAGAAAGCTTCTGAGAGCCTATGAACAGCAAATTTAAAATACACTTTCCAAAACAGGAATGTATATAAAATGTACAAAAGCTATAACTTCTAAAGATGAAAAAATGCACTGTTATTTCATGTCTATTGGTTTTGTTTTGCTATACCAGATTAAACATGAACAAATAAGGGAAAGGCAGAATGGATCAAAAGCCAATGAGAACAATTAAGTCCAAAAGAAAGTAAAGGACAGAACCTGTAATTAAATTTAGGTAAAACGGACAATTGGCAAAAAAGACTCCCTCAAATCTGAAAGATTTCCTAGTGAGTTATTTAATGAGCTTCACAATATATTATAGCCTTTGGGTTTTGTACTTGTATTACATCTTGATTGATATGTAAATTTAGCTCTACAAAAATGGATGTAAGAGAATGTACCCTAAAATGTCTGTTTGCCTCTGAAACTGGTCTATTCTACGTATCTTAACTGAACTAAGCAAGCTAAGCACTTAAAAAATAACTAACAAAACCACCAAAACATAATAAATTCAACTTGCAAGGTGTCCAGAGCTACTCTGTAAGAGCAAAACACAACAAACTCAAAAGCTAGAAAACACCACTTCACCTATCTTCCAAAACCTTGATGGTGTCATGAAGCGCTTTTTGCTGTTCTCTGAGCTGTTGGTTCTTGGTATAGAACTCTTCAAGCCTCTCTGCGTCCCTGAAATCAAACAGAAAAAACTTAGTTCTAGCCTTAAATTACAGCTATTAATTTTTCAATAGAGAATTTTCTCTGGGATGTTTCTTTCATATTCTTGGAAAAAACTTATTATCTTCAGCACAAATATTAAGTTCAAGATAAATAAAACAAGTGTTTGTAATGAATGGTAATTTAGGAATGCCTGAGTTAGGAAAGATGCAGCTAGTTTCTAATTCATATTACAGTTGATCTTCTGCTGATAAATCTGATTTCTGCTCAGGTAAAAGTTAGAGTTGACAGTCAAAGCACCAAAGCTAATAAAATTCAAGCAACGATTTCAGAGAACATAAGCACAAACACTTCTCTTACACTTCACTGTGTTGTGGAGCTGTTGGGAATCTAATGGGGGTTTTCACAATCAGGTCATTTTGGTCTTTTCTTAGCAGGCAGTGAATCTTGCAGTGTGGCAAACCACATTAGGTTTAGAAATCTCTGAGAAGTCTTTAGGTCCATTAGAGATTTTACTTCCTCGAGAAACACTTGGCAGAGTCTATAAAGCATGTATTCCTGTAATATGAATACAGCAAAAAGAACTCTCTTTCCAAAACCCTCAGAAATAGAAGATCTTGAGACAAATACCTTCCCTAAAAGCTAGAGTTAATTAATTAACAAAGAGTATTTCCTCCTTAAAAGAGGTAAGGAAAAGCAGTAACATTAACTTCCCAGTTTTAGCTCCTCTTCACTTTTATTGTAGGATCACCTCACCTCTTCAAGATACAAATTAAGAGCTAGAAGAACAATTTTTTTCTATGAGGCAATTAACATTCAGTAAAAGCCAAGCAACTGAATCTATGTAACATGACAATGACTAACTTCTGAGAATTCATTTCCAGCTCTTCTTTTTACCATGGAATCCTTTGTGTATATCCATGAAAGCGGTTGTTTGTTTTCAGTGTGCCTGAGATGGATTATTTAAGGAAGCCATGAAATTGGCTCATGAAAAGCTGTTAAGCTCACACACAACAGGAAATGAAAACATATTTACTAACTTGTTGATACAGTTCTTTTATACAAACATACTTTTATATTGGCACTACCTCTTTAACATATGTTTAGTCAAATACATTTTCATATTGGCTGGCATTCCAGGAATACAAGAAATTAGAATTCATGGGTCACAAAGTGAACGGGACTGCTGGAAGCTTCTACAGTGTACAAACACAAACACCTTTTATTAATCCTGAACTTTAAATACAGACACTTTATCTTTCTGTACTACAGTCGAGACCAATTTAGGCCTCTGCAGTTGCATATTCAACCTATAAAACAGTCACATGCAAACAGAATGAGGGACCATTTAAGACTTGTACTTTCATTTGGGGAGGACAATGCATTGAAGTTCTGTTATATCAGTTCATTAACCAAGTACAGCCAGTCCATGGCAAAATTTGAATTAAGAAAAGCAATCTGTATTTTTCTGGTGTTTAGGGCATTAAAACAAAACAAAACAAAACGGGTTTTCTTCAATTTATGCCGTTTACAGGAAGCATAAAGTAGCAAATTTAAAAATCCTTTCTCTAGCTAAGTTTAAGTCATTCTACAGACTTAAGTTATTTTTAATAAATAAATAAGACAATAACATACACTTATACTAGATGCCTTCCACCTAAACCCTATAAAATGTTCCATGAAGGTACTAATACGACAGAAGGAACTAGGTTATTGGTTGGTTGTTTTTTCCCCCCTCCCTTAAAATTCCAGTGCAGCTGATAAACATGACAGACATTTTTGGCTATGAAGACACTCTACATAATGGCTGGTCTCTGACCTAGAGTTTACAAGTCATTAGTTTCAGTACTGGAGTGGGATACAAAATAAGGCACTCATTGTCAGCTGATTACCAAGTCTGAAATACTAAACCTCAGGTATTCAGATGAGCCAAGGAGAACAAGACCTCCTATGTAACAGTACTGTATCTACACTGCAGGAGTTGTAGAAAGATTCCAACAAATAATGATTAAACGATTTGCTATGTGTTCAGTCACACCACTGATAATATTCATCATCTAGAAAATTGACTGATCATTTAAGATTTCAGAACATGGAAGCAACTTATGATACACCAGGCTAACAATAACAGCAAGAGATCATTTCATTCTTTTAGATTAAAAAAATTAATAACTACATAATTTATAAATTAAACTTAAGAAATAACAGGATGTTAAATTGATTTTTCCAGGAGTGTAAGTGTACTCTCTAAGAATAATACACAGCACCACGTGTTTGCTAATTGAAAGCTGTAAAATAACCTAATATAATATCATGTACTAACAAATATATTTCTTGTGATACTTCAGTATAAGATTATATGTCTTTGACTGCAGATAGCAATGCAAATCTGGAGCATTTTTGCTACTTCTCAGAAGAGTTTAATTTCTTTAATATATCTAATATAATTGTATTGTTTTCCACTATGGAAAAAGATCAAGTAATATAATCCTATTCCTCCTACACAGCCACTTTATAAAGCACAACTCATAATACAGATCATATGTAATAGTACCATAATATTAATACAATCAAATCTGAAGTGAAAATTTAAATAAAGAATCACGTAACTGTTATCATTTAATTAAATATGGTTGTAGCCAGCAGAAGGAAAAGAAATGCTAATTTAATGCTGTAAATACATATTATAATTCTACTGTACACGTAAACCTTGTAATTCAGATTTTTCCAAAATTGCTTCTAATGAACAGACCTAAAATAGCATATAATGACTGCAAAAGAAGTTGTACACGTCTTAAAACACAAGAATTGAGTGAAAATGAGCAGGATTATTAGCAGAATCTTTACTGAATGACTGAAAGTTGAGTTAATGCATAATACCTGATATTAAAGGCAAATGTAGCCAAAAAAAGAAAAAATCTAAATAAAGTTGGCTTTTGTCTGGTCGCTTGCTTCTCTTTACAGATTTGACTTCAATTTTGAAAGGTCTCCTTAATTATCTTTTCTATTAGCAATGCCAACATCTTGACTGGCATCCTAGAAATACTATAGATAAGAAAACTGTAGGAGTTTTCACTTGTTCAAAGAAGGCAAATGCAGTGTTCAGGTTACACACCCTCTAAACAGTTATGTACATCTTCAGATGACTTCAGCTGAATTACTAAAGTGAGCAGAGTTTTGTACACATCTGAAGGAAGATTCCATGAAACCTCAATTGATCTTACAAAAATTACAGCTCATTAATGGCAGTCTGACTCTCCTTTAATAAATTAGGTCATTGGGATGAGTACTTACAAGCATCTTTCCTTTTTTAACTTAGATATTTTCAGCTGTAAGCCTGAAAAGTAGAAAGAAGAAAATACATGTTATAGCATTCTGATTTTAAAAAATGAGTGAAACAATAAATTAACTTTCCTTTTGCCAATGAAATCTGCAAAGAGACAAAAAAAAGATCACTAATCTGGAGAGATCACAGAAATCACAGAATATTCTGAGTTGGAAGGGACCAAAAAGGATCATCGAGTCCAATTCGTAAGTAAATGGCCCCTATAGGGATCAAACCCACAACCTTGGCATTATTAGCACTGTGCTATAATCAACCAAGTTAATGGTTCATTCTGGACTTTGAGTATGTTTTACAGGATCTTGGAAACAAATATAGTTATTATGATCTCTAGGAAATAGGGTCTTCTTAAACAAACACTCAGACTCCCACTTAAACAGGTATAAAACACTTTTGTAAAAAACCCACACATGAATAGCCAGCACCATCAACATATTTTCACTGACTATGCCCACCTAAGTAGGATAAATTATGTTCTGTGTGCACACAAATGCATAAGACTACACTGGAAATGAAGCATCCAACCACTGAACTGTGAAAAGCATTACAGTGTGTATGCATAAAGGAAACATTAAAAATATGTGATCCAAGGCTTTAAAGCACAAGAGGACAACACACTCCATTGGAGATGAGATACCAGACTCTCTCAGCCAAAGCTTCTTTGGAAGATCTTAAGGTGAATTGAGAAATGATATTTCATCTGTGGCCTTTCTTCCACTAAGACTCCCACACTCCTAAACATGTGTTCTGTGCAGTAGTAAAAAGGTTTGCAAATACAACTGATGTTCTCAGCTGGAGTGGCCAGCTGACAGCCCAGGGGACAGAACGCTGTCCAACCAATCTGCTTGCAAGGTTTTGGGTGCATTTGTATGCGCACATGGGCAGGAAGATCAAGGTGCTCCAAGTACAGCACAGCTTAACAAGCTGGATGCAGTCTATGTGATTACCCACACACAAGCTGGCCATTCCTACTCCAAATAAACGGTCAGAAGGAATCAGACCACAATGATAGAACATTTTCTTAAATACAAATCCAACAGACATTTTTGTGTGACATCAGATAATAACATAAGTTTTTCCTAGCGCCATTATTTTCTTGTAACTATGAAAGGCTGTTACCAACTTCAAGTTGAACATAAGGTGTCTTGTAAGCTCTCCTGCAAAAGCATTATGCATTTTGGATAATAGGATAAACTTATGAAACCAGAACACTTTTAAGAAAACTTCCAACAAGTCTGAATTTAAGCCAAAACACAGCGCTGATACTACATCTTACTACAGAAAATGTAGGTTAAGGGAGCTAACAGACTTTTTTTTTTCTCCCCTATTACACTCAGCTGGGAACAAATGGGAAAAATATTTTCTTGAGAAGGTTCACTCTTCAGGCCACTTAAAACATCAGGCCAGCCACAGCCTCAGTGACCCCACGCTTGCTACAAGATGCCAGTGAGACAATGAGACAAAAATGCAGTGATATAACTTAAAAAATAGTTAGGAAATATAGCAAGATTTCTTTTATCTCCAAGTGTTCAGCACCTGTGAGATGTTATGTTCTATCATGCAGATCAGCACAGAAAGAGGGTTTATTTTTTTAAGTAGTTGCTATTCATCAAGTCAATTAGGCATCTGCAATTAGAACCCCTATAAAGCATACTTTAATGGTGCTCCACACCCTTTGGAAGGAATGAAGCTGCACAACAATGCATCTCCTGTATGAACAGGTAGTCTGTTCAGCAAGTATTTAGGATTGTAACTTTGGCAACCTGAGCCACCAATTCAAGAGGCAGGGCTCAAAAGGCCCACTACTGTGCTACAGGTAACACTATCTCCCCTCTCACCTGAATTCAGAAGGAACTAAACTAGTTACTTAAAGGTTGCATTTTTCCTTAGTTCAATGACTGCAATGAGAAGGCAGGAAACCAGTCTGTTACATTTATCCAAGAGCATTGAATTACTACATCTGGTATAATCTCTTCCTTTTGCTGTTCCAGGGCATTGCAAGTTTTTACGCATACTCATTTCAGGAGCTTTGCTTTTTCAGGGTTCCTTATTTAACACTCTAGGGAGTATATAAACCTATGTGGAATTGGACTATGTAACTTCCCAATTCAGTTTTATCTTTCACACAATATTTCCATGCAATAGACAAACTGCAGATTATATAAAATCTACATTGCCTAAAGCTCCTATGAGCATTAGTAAAAGACACATTATCCCCATTAAAGTGATGGAGACCTTCTTTAAACTGTCATTAGGCAGATTAGTTAAACACATAACATTATTTTATGAACCTTGCTACTTGATTAGACTACACACCTGCAACATTTCCATTAATGGCTATGACAATTTCTGTTCTGGTGGTTTTCAAATGCATTAAATGCATTTTCCTAAAAATGACACTGCCTGGGAAAACAGCAGAATGTTTTCTTGAAACAGGTTGGACAAGCTTCTGTCAGCAAAGACACAGACATAATCCTACCTTAAGGGTATAGAGATGGACTAGATGACCTTCTAAAATCCCTTCCAGCTCCATTTTCTATAATTATTTACTTTTGAGGAACTTCCAGCTATTTCCTTTCCTACAGCAATCTATCAATGAGATTGCTTTCCTCATAGTTTTCTCTGCACCTCTGACTACAGTTTTTTCTCTATTGATATCTTCTGCTTTTCAGAGGTAAAGAATAATTGAAAAAAACTAGGTTATTTCTTGTACATGAAACTCTGCTCACACTTCTATCCTGATATATATCTTTAAAAAATATTTTTTTTAGTACAGAGCTTTAGACTTGAATTAATCCTCAGAAACCATCTTGATAAGATCCATATGCAACAAGTATCTATATAATTATTTTGAGCCAGAGGTAAGAATTAACACCTGTAGAAATAAGTCACTTTTTAAAGTCCTTTTAATTTTGTGAGCACTGTGCAAGTATCCCACACATTCTACAGATAGGAAATAAAATTTTTAATCACCATTATTCTTAACTGCTGAGCACTTCTGAACTCTATGAAAATTCAGCTAACACTGACCATGCCCAACATCTTTGGAAACTGGGTTGTAGGTATCCTACTGATTGTCTCATAATGAATTTGAGCTAAATGACAGCTGGTTTGTCTGAAGAGGGACAAAATTTGGAATTGTTTGCAAGTCATCAGTTTAAAACAGTAAGAAGCTGGATTTTTCTTTAGATAACAATAGAAAACCACACCCTTTACAATATAGTAATATCGAAATTCAATAAAATCCATTTCAAACTGTGTGAGTTTGAAGTATTCTCTAGTCTATATTCTACAGATATAACTCATAAAATATGTCCGACCATTTCAAGTTCATGTGTCATAAGTTCTACTTGTCTTGGATTGTTACAAATAATAAGAATTCCACCACTTCAGTGTTCAGTACGTTGTGCATTGTACATGCCAAAAGATTTTTCTCCAACTACTAACTTTCCCTTAATCCACCTTCCACCACCTTTAAAATAATTTTTTGCTGACATTTAGATTGGAAACTCATGAGTCAATTTTAATTCTTATTTATAGACTTCAGGAACAAGCAAAGTCCAGGCAAGCCTGTGTTTGATGTTTCTAAAATATCTTCCAGTACCATTTTCTATAAGAGGATCCCCACCTTCTGAAAAAATTAACTATCCTTCAGGCATGTCTTTGATGTTATCATGGAAGACCTAATTTTACCTAACACAGTGCGGTGTGGGACATACTGACAAAGGGCTAGGCATGAAAAAGACTGCCTGGTGGCAAAATTACCTGGCCACACCCAGCATGCATTCTAAAGAGCATCTTGCTTGCATAAAGAAAACCAAAACTTTAAAATCACGTGCTGCACATCCCAAGAAACTAGAGAAAGGGTCACTTAACACAGCTCTCTACACCGGAGCTTTTTGTTTGTTCAGTTTTTGTTGTTCAGACATGCCACGGATTGCCAGATCCCATTCTGTCAGTACTTCCGCATTTATCTCTGGTTGACATCACACCCACTCCGAAAAGAACCATCAACAATTAAAAAAGAAGTTATTAAAAAAAGTGAATTTTTGGTGTGTTTTGGAACGCAATATAAAATTATATTTCATATGGTTAGCATATACTTTTCTTTGGTGTATGCTACTTTCTGGTATATCTTTCCTTTAAGTTGCCAAAATGAGAAATGCATTTTTTTGTTTGGTTGTTGGGTTTTTTACTTTGTTTGTAATAATTAACACAAGGCGTTACAGCCCAGCACTGCAAATTATTTAATCAAGATTTTCAGTGGGAGGTATGTAACATCTATACATTATAAAAAAATAACTCAGTTTTTGAAATCAAGAAGTGATGATGTAACTGGGCCTAAATGGACAGATCCCTGAAATTGTTTTGAGGCTGGTGGAAACAATCAGGGCCACTGAAATGCTCTGGGTAAAGGTACACAGGCATGGCTAAAGCTCTTAATTCACAAAAACTCACCTGCTTTTATTCCAGCCTAATGTAAAATACTACTTCATGGATAAGGATGTGCTTATTAGAAGACGTTGTCAAATACTGTTCTAATTTCATCCAAAAGAATGGATCATGTGACTTTAGATTAGCAGAACAAAACATGAACTTCTTATGAAAAGTTTCTAGCAAAAAAATTTATGAATACTACCTATAAAACAATATTACAATAGCAATACATGTAGTGCAATAAATCATCTTTCCTGAACTACTGAAGAATGAACAGACACTAACAGTCAACCTGTACTAAAATTGTTATCACAGGTCACAAAATATGATGTAAGAATAAACATTTATAAAAGTATTATAAATTTTGCTGAGAAAATTTAGAACACTACAAAGCAAATGAGTATTTTTCACTTCAGTAACATTAATTTAAAGTGGTATTTTGCACAACTTAGGGAAAATAAACAATGCAAATTGTTTTAATGTATCTGAAGTAACTAAAGCCAAAGACAGAACAAAAAAAAAAAAAAAAACCACCCAAAAAAAACATCGAATAACATGGTCTGGAAGCTTTGAATCATAATCCATTAAAGGCAAAGTGCCATTTAAATATCTTCTAAGAAAGCATGAATTCCATGTAACATTGTGTTACTTTTTCTTCACTGACCTAGCAAATCATTTATACTTGTTGATAGCTTAATCCTGTTATATCAGGCTTAGGTGGTCAATCTGTAAGGACCATTTGTAATCATCCAATCAACTTTCTGCATAACTTAAGACACTAAAAATCTATTTAGTTCCATGCAGAGTATTTAGGTTCAAAGTCTTCCTGTGGCAACTGAAAAACCCAAACTTAAACGATTTACCTTGTATTTCTTTATCATGACATTCTTTCAGTTTAGACCACAATTCCTTGAAGAAATCTCCTGAAGGTTCTGCAGAACTAGGGCTCCCACAGCTTCCTCCAGATGCATTCATCTTGCTTTTCTCCTGCTCCCAGCTTCCTTGACTTATTTGCAGAACTTGCTCACTCTCAAACTTTGTATTTTAAATTACATAGTTATGAAGCTGTTTCTGAAGACAGGTGTATACCTGTAACAACAGAATGACAACACTTATGTTTGCATGTATCAGAGTATAACTTGTAGCCATGGATGAAATACAAAGTTTACTGTCTATCCTTGTTGAGTATATATTATATCTACTTATATACTTTTATATTGACAGTCACCCTGAAGGTGTGGATCATGCTAAGTATTTTGCTGTAAGGAATTACAAACTAACAGAATTTCCCTCCCCTTAAAAAGGTATCAAGTTAAAATTAGATTAAGTTACTTAGGAGTCTTTATGCTTTTCCTATGTAAAGATACAGTTAAACAGAATGCCTGTTTTCCAAAAGTAACCCAAGCCTGTGAGCCAAAATCTGGCTGCCAGCAAAATCATCTGTCAAAGTTTTATCAGAGATGTATTTGTGTGTATACATCCTTCACATAAACATGGATTGAAACACTCATTTGCAAAGAAAAGCTCATATCTCCTTGAAGTCTTCCTAATTCTACAGTGAAATGATTCCCACTCCCTGATGAAAAGAGAATTGGAGAGTAACCTCAAAATTTATAGATCTCCAAAACATTAATATTTGCAGAGAGCTATCAAAGTTAGATAGCTCTGTCTTAAAAGCTTGACTGCCTACACAGCTTAGGACAGTCTTACCCATAATTCTATTTGTTTTGAAGGGTTTGTTAGCACAGATGATGCCCTCAGGTAAACTTCAGGGGAAGCATGGTGCTCAGATCTGGATTTGAGCCAAGGTAAGATTCAATTCAATCAACACTGGGTGTCCAATACTGAAATATTCCTATCATTTCTATCCTTCAGTTCCCTGTGTGTGAAACTGGCCATTTTAAGTTTTCACCATTTTTATGCAGTCAATTTTAAACAAACACTTTTGAGCAGGCACTGTGTCATTACTAGGTGGACATGGCTATCTCTATGACTTTGTAATATAAAATACAATAAGAAAAAAAAATCTTACATATTTTGTACTCTTCCTAAATTAGCAGCCTGAGTAAGCAAACCACTATGTCTATATAGACAAACAAACGAGCAATCTGCTCCCAAATTTTTGAGGTACAAGTTACAGCTGCAGTTCAAAAGATACAAGGCTACAATTAGTCAAGAAGCTGCATTTCCTTCCTTGAGAGCCTTCTGTGCACAGTCTTAAGTCACTTTTAGTTTGTCTGTCTTTAAAATGGAATAAAAATAATGGAACAAAACATTATTCTCAATAACACAGAAACACTTGAACTGTAAATTTTCTATAGTAGAAGGATACCGAGATGCTGAAATAATGCTTTAACATGCTCTGTCCATAGAAAATTCAGAGCCGGGAACACGCCGCCTCTTTACATCTTCAGAGAAGTCCTCAATAGAAAATAAAATTACCTTTTCAAATTAGCAATTACTACAATTCTTCAGTGGAAGTAATAGCAATCTTTGTGTGCAGCACATTTTGTTTTGCACACTTTGTGTGCAGCCACATTAAAGCCATTGCACAGTNTCAGTGGAAGTAATAGCAATCTGCTTGCATCTTTGCAGCTGAAACGCTTCACTTTGTGTGCGGCCACATTAAAGCCATTGCACAGTGCTTCTTTGTGGGACCAATTGCCTAGTGACATTGGAAATGTCTTTTAAACTCTTGGCTTTTTTGCCTTCAGCAATAGATATTTCAGAATCAATCTTTTTCCTCTGTCAAGCGCTAGGGCAGTGAAACCCACAAACTTGCTTTCACTTACTGTTTTAGATTTGAGTGTGTCAGATGAATGAATCATTTCCAAGGAAAGGTCATCTGACTCTAGCAGCTGTCCCTAGTGTTTGTTTTGGTTTCTTTTCCCCCTAACATGACTTTGAGGAAAAAAATGCACAAAACTTGCTTGGAGCTTCTGCAAATGATTAGTATGTGGACTAAATACAAACAGAGAAAAAAAAGAGCAGTGCATTTCCCCAAGCTTAACCTGCTTCAAGATCCCAAAACGATACATTGCTTCCTACAGGTGTTCAACCTGCCTTAAAATACAGGGTCCCCAACAACTGTTTAACTCGAGGCTTTGACAGGCCTGGGCAGATACACAGGTGTAAAAGTGACGGCTTAGTCTCCAGTCCTAAGAACGCGCTTTCCAGTCCTTCGGGAAAAAAACCAAACACCTGAGCTGGATGTACAGACACTTGCAGGCAGGGACAGGACTGGAAGCTGCCTGAGGGGTTATGGAAGCACCCCGCCAGCCCCTCTCCCGGATATCCTGCCGACTGACGCTCTCACAGAACCACTTAAATACGTCCATTTCCCTCTTCTTCCACACAGCATCTCCCTCCGGCACCGTAAGGCTCTGCAGGGCTTCCCGAGTGATTGCCTCCAGCAATGCCGCAGCACCGACAGCGCGCCGAGGCTGCTTATCCGCCGGGAACACGCCGCCTCTCCGGGATTCTGGGGAGCACACGGCGCCCCGACCCCTACCAGAAACCCTGAGCACCGCGCTGCTCCTACAAACTCAACTCTTCTCTATCTCCTGGCGGCGAATTTTATTCTCCTTTCCCTCCTGCACGAACACCGCACAGAAAACTCACTCGAGAGACACGCCGGGATGCTCCGGTAAATCCTGCCATGGGAGCTTCCCGCCAGGCTTAGGTCACGCCCAGCAGCCGGGACGGCCGGGGAGGGGTCGGACATGTCCCACACACCCCTTCCTGGGGCAGGCGGGGCAGTGCCGTCAGCGCACCCGGCGGGAGCCCGGGCCCGGCAGGGCTGTGGTGGGCCTGTCCCTCGGGCGGAGCGGGAGCGGCGCGCACGCCGTTACCTGGTTGGCTCCGGCTGCTCCATGCGCAAACGGCGGGAAAATAGGAAAAGCTGGAGCGAGCGCCTTCCCTGCCCCGGGGGCGGGGCGAGGGCAGCTCTCGCGAGGCTTCAGCGCTGCTCTCGCGAGAGAGCGGGGCAGTGAGGGTCTGCGCCCCTGCCCCCGGCGACCCCGGCGGCGGGAAGGTAAGCGGGGTGGCGGTGTGCCAGGAGTGGCATAGAATCACGGGATCAGTTAGGTTGGAAAAGATCTCGGAGGTCGTCGAGTCCAACCTATGACCCGCCACCACCATGTCAACTAGACCGTGGCACTAAAGTGCCACGTTCAGTCTTTCCTTACACGCTTTCAGGGACGGTGATTTTATCACCCGCTTGGGCGCTCCATTCCCGTGTCTAATCACACGTTCTGTCAAGAAATTCCTCTTGATGTCTAACCTAAACTTCTGCTGGCACAACCTGAGGCCGTTTCTTCTCATTCTGTCACTTGCTACTTAGGAGAAGAGGTTGATCCCCACCTGGCTAGAACCTCCTTTCAGGCAGTTGTAGAGAGGGATAAAGTCACCAGGAGCCTCCTTTTCTCCAGGCTAAACAACCGCAGCTCCCTCAGCTGCTCCTCACAAGACTTGTGCTCCAGACTCTTCAGCAGCTCTGTTGCCCTTCTGTGGACGTTCTCCAGCACCTCAGTATTCTTCCTGACTTGAGGGGCCCAGAACTGAATGTAGTACTCAAGGTGTGGCCTCACCAGTGCCTGGTGGTCCCGATGGCCAGACTATTTCTGGTGCAAGCCAGGATGCCATTGGCCTTTCTGGCCACCTGGGCACACTGCTGACTTATGTTCATCCATCCAGGTCATCAGGCATTGCCCCAGCCCTATCCTCCTCTGGCCCAGTGCTTGGGGTTTCCACAGAGAGCCACCAGAAGAAAGCCAAGGGGACAAGCCAGGATTTTTAATCTGCTGATTTCTGGGGTTTACACACAAATGTATTTGCAGTGCTTTTCCCCTGCCTTCTTGACTGGAACAGTTTCCATAGTTTGTCATTTTAGAGCACAACAGAACAGCCTAGGGCATATTTTGATGTTTTATGTGAGTATGAAAACAGGTAGGCTCATATAATTATTATGGCATAAGGCAGCCGAACTTTGGTGTCACTTTTGAGACTTCTTGCAACATAATTTTTTTCCCTAAATTGTGGATCAATGTTCCTTCATTCCTTGGGACCAACCCTGCTGTCTGCAATGAGATAAACCCCTTGATTTTGTAGTTTGTAGTTTTTAGTGATGAAATAGAAACTATTTCACTATTACTGCTCTGCCTTCACATGATTCCATTGGACCATTTGGATATGTATAGGGACACCTATAGAGACAGCTTAGTGGCATGATTAGAAGACACAGTGGTGATCAGTTTGCAAGGGCTAGTGCTGCAAACACATTTTCTAGATCGTTAATTGCAGTATCTAAAAAGTTATGTTTTCAGATATTTAATAATTGTTAGTAACTGTTCCATCTTAGTCTTGTTACATACTGAGATCACTCGGATCTCCAGAAAGTGTCATAAATATGGGACTACAGCATAAATAAGACTGGATCTGAAATACCATTTCAGCATTTTTGAAGTATTTTGAAATACTGTCAGACAGAAGTCCAAGATGACCTGTGACAGACTTCAAATCTGTTCACCTTTGTTGAAAATACTCTTGGTTTCCCATCAATACTTACCGTGAATTCAGAAATATTTTGAAAAAATATTGTTGTAGTTAACTTTTCTGCTTCTTCCTGACAGTTGTTTAACCACTTATTTTTCAACTAAGATAAAATAAATGCAGTATTCAGGAGCTCAGCAGGAGATTGCTTATATTGTAAATTTGATCCATTATCATATCAATACACATATGGTGGAACTAAAATAATAGGTTATGATAGACACTCCAGTCTTCCTAAATAATGCTTGTCGGCAGCTTTTCATTCTACTTTTGAAGCTTCTATAATCTAAAAGTTTGTGATGTAGGCAAGTAATCATTTCATCGGAGTTAAGAGAAATGAGTGTCTTAAATATATGCACGTATCTGATAAGTAGCAATAAAATAGCCCTCTTACTGATTGATGAGATATTTTACCGTAAACTGTACCTTTCTTTCTATTTATAGGAGGCACTCTGGAAAATAATTATGTCATCCCTTTTATTTCCCTATAAACTGTGTGAGCAGTTTGTTCTCATATGCTCTCATGTTGAACTTTACAGCAACATAAATCCACTGACTTCTGCAGTGGTATTCTTATCTACTCAACAGTAAGTGATAATGGGTTAAGACTAACGGTTGAACTTTACTCTTATCTCCCTTCCAGATTTATTTGATTTTTTGTATTCCATAATCACATACTTGGTGACTGAATAGATCTGTGGCTCATTGAACATACTAGAAAATTACTGAAGAGTCTGGTATTCCACATTCATTTATACTGAATGAATTTATACAGTCTTAAGCTGACTTGTCTGACTGGAACTGCATCTTGTTCACCTCATAAGAGTAAACACACACCTAGACAATAAAACTGTGGGAAAAATGCTTCACTGTTGTTGAGCTTGAACAGATACAAAACTTCCTGTGGTGTCATGGCTCATGTCCAGATTTCAAAATAACCCTTAATATGGCACATTAAACTAGGTGACAGAATACTTATCCACTAGCAGCTATGATAAAAAGGGAATCTAATTTTATCCTAGCCCATTTTAGATCTGTCTGGTCTGAAATGTTTAATCTTATAATAGTATGTGGAGCTGTTGTTTTTCAGTTACAGTTTAGTGGTAATGCTTTTCTTCTTGATGACTGGACAATTTACCAGCAAATCAACTCATGATTGAATTTCTATTGTAAGAGTAGTGCAATGTTGCATCACAGATAAAATAAAAAATTGCCTTTTATTGACAAACAAGCACTCCTCTTTTTGAAGGTAGTGCAGAGGCTGCATCAGCATTTCAAACCATTCAGGCAGCAGCAGGTGACCTAGCTCACTGCATGTGCACACAGAGTAGGGCTAAAAGAAGTTAACAGGCTTACTTTTTTTTTTGCTTCTATTACTTTAAATTTAGATGTAAAGATTAAAAGCAGTTTTGAATTAAAATGGGAAGTCCAATTTAAATATTTTATATGCTGTAAGCACAATGGTAACTATTTCACTCTTTGCCTGTATATGTGTATATATATATATATATATTATATATATATAATAGTGAGGTCTTTGTTTATTTGCGTGAGATTGAATGGATTGCACATACACCTACATGGCCAGTGTGTTCACAACATCCTTGACTTTCAGATCTGTAACTGAGGGATAAATATAATGTTTAACTCTCTGGTCATGTTCATTGAATGAACTTCACGTTGCAGTTGCCAATGAGGACGTCAAAGGAGCCCAACTTCAGATGCAGCATATAAGAGCATGTGGCACAGTTCAGCTGCTGCCTAAATGGGATTTGAAGCGGGAGTGTAGCAGCTGGCAGTCCTCTGAATGGCATGATATCTTACAGCAGGGAGGGCACACAGAGAACACCACTGCTGTCTGGCACAGGTAGTTGCTTTCTCTGGAAAAATAGGGAGGAGCCACTCCATCACCCCCACTAGCTGAATTTGATTCTTCTCAAGCTGCTTGAGTAGCCACTTTTGAAATCAAGTCAAGATCAAATTCCCTGATGCCAGTAACACTGTTCGCTTTAAGAAACCCTCTTCTTTGAAGTGCTTTCACTGCTCCTCATCTGTAGTCAGAAAAAGCCAGGGCTTATTCAACTGAAACTCTCAGGTCTCTTAGAGAGTCTTGATGGAGGGGAAAAAAAAAAAAGCAACCTGAGGGATGCTGTTGCTGGACTCCAGTCCAGTGTTGCTGGTCTTCAGGTTCTAAGCAGCAGTACCTGTTTGTGTTAGCTGCATGCGGAAATGTTTTGCTCCTACTCATGTTTCTCAGGTTAGCACGACTAGTTTGAGTAGTTATGCATATTTATCTCAGCTGAAGTAAAAGTTTAGAGATTTGTGCACAAAATCGTGCCACCTACCTTTTACTGTAGTGAACAACGTAAATTCAGGGCACGAAAATGAGCAAAAAAGAAACAACGTATAGGAAATAATATTTTACTTACCATTTGAGAGGAAAAAAAATCTCCAAACAATGGCCCCTGCTCCTGTAGCCCCCTAATAAAAAGCAGCTGAGGAAAACCCAAGTAAAACAGAACACATAAACAGGAGGGAGAGAGAGAGGGTGGCAAGCAGTATTTTGAAAAAATGATTTATTTAGTTTGAATTTTAAAAACGTGCTGTGTAAAAATCCTAAAGCTTTAGAAATTAAAGCTCTGTTGTAGCATTTTTTAGTCTCTACAGAGAGTTCCTGTGCAAACCATATAGTTCAACCAGCTATAATTTTTAATTTGGAAAACAGTTTATTCCTTATAATTTTTCCTTACATATTTGATAGCAGAATCAACAGAGTTGATAAGAAAGTTAAACTTTTTTCCTGATAAATTTCCTGATTTTTCCTGATAAAGTTTACCCACACTTCGAAGAAAAATTTTTACACACAGATACAATGCTGCTAATGAGAAGGTAATTTTAATTAATTGATTTTTTTTTTTTAAGTGCTCAGGAGGCATTTTTCTTGGCACTCTACAAAAGAATAATATTCATTTTAGCATCAACCTGGAAACAGCTGGCAAGTAAACACCTTTATAATTAAAGCTTCCTGTTGTGTGCCTACCATAAAATCTTACATAATCCTGTATGTAGATATTTGTATCTAGTGGTTTATATCCACTGATTCTGATTTTTTTTTCACATCATCAAAGAGAATGGTGATTGTTTCATGTAAAGATAGACAAAATTAAGATTTCCCGGGAGACAGAAGTAGTTATATGAAAGTTTTCAAAAATGTAGCTACACAGATGGTGAGAAGATTCACATTTACTTAAGTTAAAGAGTTATTTTGTCCTAACAGGCATGACAAAACCTGTCTTCATTCCTTTCTATTCAGCTCAGCAAGTACTTCTGTGCTCCAGTAGTTAATCAGTTACCAGATTCCAAAGCTTTTGTTTTCACACTGTTTAATTTTTTTTATTTGACACAGAACCTGTGAATGGATTCAGTCACAGGTACATGTAGAACTTTCAGGTCAGCTACTCTTTATGATTAGGACTGCTTTTTATTAGCATTGCCACCACCATTACTCATTCCAAACAGATAAATTTCTAATAAGTATGTAGAAAGAAAGCAGTAACAATGTACATTTCCTATCTTACTATGAAGATAATTCTGAATATGTAAATCTAGACATAATTAACTTACTCTATAAAACTGATCAATTAAAAAGGTTCATCTGGCAAGAATTAGTAACTGCACATCTTACTGTAATGGCACTATGCCTTATCACAACAGTGCTGTTATGAGACAGGGATTATAAAAACACTGTATAAAAGAGAAGACCAATAGGCAATACTTAAATGACTTGCTAAAAATACTGAGTCATTGGCAGTGGACTTTCTATCTCTACTCCCATGCTAGGTTCATTGAACTGTCTCTCCAGTAAATACTCTTGCAGACAGAGCAGATGATGATGAGCTGCACACAGAAGGGTCAAAAAGCTGCAATCACAAAAATCCTGTCGACAAACACCATAGAGACTGGCAGTACTCAGACACATTAAGGAGATAGCCATTATACCACTTCAAGCATCAGAGAAATTTTTTGCTTAAAGTTATCTTAAATTAATTTTAAAGAAAGATTTTCAAAACTCACCCTTCTGTTTGAATTGTGAAAAGTTCTGTTCTTGATTGGAGTGATAAATATTTACTATTGACTTCCCCTCCAGCTATAAACCTCAAGTGTAAGTAAGATGAGGAAGCCACTGTGGACCACACTAGAGAATGCCGAGAGGAGATCTGCTGCACCTAAGATATATACAATGTGCAATGGATAACCTAATATGCCTTTCATTTAACTGGCTGGGCAGGTTTCTGCATTCTGGAGAGCATGGAATCATACCAGAATTTGTTGGCATAACAGACCCATCAGACCGGTTCCCGGGGCGCCCAGGAACCTGCCCAACCAGTCTGCATCAAAGGCTGGCCCAACATGCTGTAGCTCAGCTCAGCCGGGGAGGCTTCATACGCGGTGAATTATTCACGCCTCTGTCAACTCCCAACATACTACTCAGAGAGAATGATGTAGCCTCCAGCAAAATAATTTACCGAGGGGTGGAGGAGTGATACATCCTTGTTAAGTGTAGCAAGATCTTATTGTTATAAATTTTCCTTCATTTTATATGCAGATGCACTGGGCTAGAGGTCTTGCCCAGCATAAGTGCAAGGAGAAACACGAAAGAAAATACCTTTTTTTTTAATAACACTAACCATACAGACTTATTATAACCAAATAACACCAAATTTTTAGTGTGACCAGCTAAAAAACCCTGAAATTATGCATCAAGATTTATTTATGTATATATACCTATTGTGTGCCTAGGATTCAGCATAACTTTGTTACCACGTGAGAGACAGGACACTGGGAGCTTGCATGTGGAATATGCACCTTGTGACTTTGGTGGAGACCTAGGTCTATGCAAGCCCACCCTGAATTATTGCATAGCATATTTCAAGGTGAAACAGGTCAGAGAACATGGGACATTCTTCCATAACTGTGGGGAACTACAGCAGCTGCCCTGTTACAGTATCACATGGGCTGCCACAGCAGCTGCGCTGCTTCTTGTTCGTGGCTGCAGGGCAAGAATACTTGCACAGCAGTCCTGCATATTGCATAGTTATTCAGGCTGTAGGCAGAGATCAGGATATGCCCCAACAGAAGCCTGCATCTGTGTAAACTTACTAGGTTGGTTTTTTGGTTTGTTTTGGTTTTTTTTTTCCAGATACAAATATAGTCCATACTTTTCAGATCTATTGCTGTGATTGTCAGAGATGTTGAGTAAAATCACTAACAGCTGTGAAAGTCTAACACTTCTGGAAATGTGATCATGAGTACATACAATCAATCTGCTAACCCTTTGCTTATTTTTAATTTAGGCATCTAAATTTAAACAGACTTGAAAAAAATTGCTGTATTAAATGTTGTCAAAGGCTCTGAGTAACTGCAGAAAACTGTTTGTTCATAAAATGCAAAAAGTGTTTGTTCATAAAATGATCCTACAGTGGTATCATTTATCGTTTTTTACTTACCCATTTTAATAATACTTACAAGACAACTAGTGATCAGAACAGGAAGCTGCCATCAAATTCAACCAACGTTCTGCAGCACAGTCAGTGTTTTCATCATTTACCAGAATACAAAAAAGCAGACATGCTGATATTTGAATATACTCAGATTATTTTACTACAGGAAAGTAACCCTTCCTATAAGACCACATCTTATGACAGACTTGAAAGGACGGCTCTTTTCTGAAGAGAGCAACTAGCTGGGCTGAAATGACAGATGTAAGCTGTTTGTGCTTGTAGTCACACAACCTTAGGCTATGATTTCATACAGCTAAGCACAGCTGGGCTTGGTCAGTGCTTGGATAAATGATTTACAGAAACTCTGCTGCAGGAAGTGGTTTTGGTGATTCAGTAGGTTTTACGGAATAATTGGGCACTCGTGCCAACTGTGATGGAGATACTGGTTCTGGATATGCCACAGTCTTGATGCCATATATTGAAGTTTTTAAGCACTCCAAAGCCCTTTGCACAAGCACTACATCTTGAACTGTAAATCCCTGTCCAATGTGAATGAACTGTGTCTGCCTACAGTTTGTTTTTATGAGTGTCACATAATTGGATAAACTGTGTAACTGATTAACACAGGTAAATTACCACCCAAAACAGCTGTAAGACTGTACAACGTGGAAAAGGTTCTGCTTGCATAATAGACTTCAGGAGGGCCAATGTGCTTCAAAGTTGGTCTACTGCCAGCTGTCTCAGCTGGTGTCATAAAAGTCTGAAATTTTACTTTCTTCATTCTGAGTGCATGATTAAAACTGGAGTCTTATAGTGAACCTGATGGTGGGCTTTTAAAAGACACTGTGCGTGCCGTTTAACTTTTTGCTGGAGTCTGAAAAGTATAGGGATAAAAGGGATCTTTACTACATCTTCCTTTGACTTGGGAGCTTAAAGGAGACTCTTGCTCCCTCCAAACCAAAACCACCATGTACACACCTTAGAGATACAGCAGGGGCTTCTCACCAGTTAGGATTTCTCATACAGAGTTGCTGGTAGGGTTGATTCATTAAGTAAGGCTTTTATACTCACTTCCACAGATAACAGGAATTTAATTTTTCATAAGTAAAAGGATAAAGGTATAGGAAAAAGAAGTTATTGTATGTATCAGTACATTCTTGGATAAACATCACTTGACTATTGTTCTCATGCCTGTAAGTCATGGCAGCTCTATAAGTACATTTACCATATTGTATTATCAGGCTGACTTGGAGTTCTCTGTGAGAGAGATTGCTTTTCTTCCTGAAGAAGGCAGTATAATAATCTGAAGTACCAAATCATCTGTATTTCAAATATAATTTACAATAAATGGGTGTCACAGATAAATTCTCTTTCAAGTCAAAGCTATTATTAAATGCTTTTCCAATTGAGAATAAATTATATGTTGTTTGTCATCTCCAGCTTCCATGAAGAAAAGTCTCATAATGCTTATGTGTGAACTCTATACCAATTTATATAGTGATCATATAGAATCTTCTCCAGAAGAGTCTGAGAGGTGCAATTCTGAAAAGTAAGACAATATAAATGGTGCAGGCTTCAACTTGTTCTTATACTGAAGGTATGCACAAACATTCATGTCTACAAGTATTCATTACAGAGAGTTTACAACATACCTCCCCATAGCTATCAAAAGCTGTTCAGTTCTTTCACAAGCAAATTCAGATAACACACATGCCTCCACCCCCTATCAGTGTTAGGTAATATCTCTCTCCCCTTGACTAGTTCTGTAGCAGTGTAAGACAGAAGACTGTTGGTTCAATAAAGGCACATTGAAAAAGAGGTCAAGTCCTACTTTGGATAACAAAGAGAGGTAGCGGCAGTTAATTTCTGACCTAGAGGCTAACTAGAGAAAAATTACTTCAAGGGAACCAAAGGCTGCAACCTAAAGCATTTTCTGAAGCTTTTCTGAGCAAGAACAGGTTTAGAACTTGTTGCAACCAATTTGTTGATGACAACAGTATCTCATCTACCTTGGCTGAGACAGCAGGAGTGGACATTGGCAGGATATAGAAAAGAAATTGCAAGAGAACTATCATTATTCTCACTGCAAGATTAAGGCTGATATAAAAGCTTGGCTATTTTCCTCTGAGAGGAAAAAGCTTTAAAATGTTATTATTTTTAGTGTCAGTCTAACTCTTCCTCTGCTGTTCTCGAGACGGTCTTTAACAGTTGCTCCAATTTAGTAATTCAAGAAGGGTAATTAGTTTTGTGAACTTTTGGATGTAGAGAGGTGTCACTGTGGGCTGTAATACTACAGGAATGTTGTGAGGAAATGTAAGAGAAGAACTAATTACTAGGCAATTCCAGCATTGGAAAGAATCATAGAATCAGATGGGTTGGAAAGGGCCTCTGAGATCATGAAGTCCAACCCTTGATCCACTACCACCATGGTTACTAGACCATGGCACTAAGTGCCGCATCCAGTCTCTTCTTAAATACCTTCAGGGACAGAGAATCCACCACTTCCCTAGGCAGCCCATTCCAATGCCTGATTACCCTCTCTGTGAAGAATTTCTCCTTAATATCTAACTTAAACCTCCCCTGGCAGAGCTTGTGACCATGCCCTCTTGTCTTACTGTTGGTTACCTGGGAGAAGAGACCGATGCCCACCTGGCTACAACCTCCTTTCAGGTAATTGTAGAGAGTGATGAGGTCTCCCCTGAACCTTCTCTTCTCCAAGCTAAACAATCCCAGCTCCCTCAGCCTCTCCTCATAGGACTTGTGTTCAAGTCCCTTCACCAGCCTCGTTGCTCTTCTCTGGACCTGCTCCAGCACCTCAATATCCTTCCTGAACTGAGGGGCCCAGAACTGAACACAATACTCGAGGTGTGACCTCACCAGCGCTGAGTACAGGGGAAGGATCACTTCCCTGCTCCTGCTGGCCACACTGTTCCTGATCCAGACCAGGATGCCATTGGCCTTCTTGGCCACCTGGGCACACTGCTGGCTCATGTTCAACTTCCTGCCAATCCAAACTCCCAGGTCCCTTTCTGCCTGAAAGGAAGAGCGGAAAAAAGGAAATACAATCAGAAAGTAACTGAAGTACTTGAGACCATTACACTGGAATGATTATTCTGGGATGAGATTGCACAGATGGCTGGAAACTCAATTTTTGCCAAATTCAATGTGTAGGGGTACAATTTCCAGTACTTTCTCATATAAAGAGTGATTTGTTGTTAGGTTTTTCAGAAAAGGCTGCCACAGATTAAAGTATCCCTTGTCACTGGATTTTCTTCTTGTATTTGCTTGTATTTGACCAGGTTTGAATTATTATTATAAAGCATTGCATTTTATCCTCTTACAGACATTTAGGAATACTTTACCGTTTTTTAAAACGAAGATTACTCTTTACAGAGGAGTTAGCATTTGCTATAAAGAGAGTTACGAAGCAGGAACCAGGAGTGGCATTGCTGTCGTTGTTTGGGGGTCTGAATAATAAATATTTTTCTGTTATTTGTCTTGTTTTCAGATGATATTGCTGGCTTCCTACGTGGAAGCACAGGATATCATGGGCCTCACAGTTACCTTTTCACATTCTGAAATTAGATATTTTATTTCTCTATTTTGTCATCTACCACTTTAGTTATTTTAAATATGAGAACTACTTTCCCACCCCTGAGCTTGTACTTATGGCATCTTCTGCAGTCCTTGGTCAAAGACCTTGGAAAATCGAACTGTTTTACTAATACACTTCATCGTTTTATTAAGGAGCTACAGTTTTCTATTGTAGGGCACTTACTGAAATGTTCTTAACATCAGGTTTCTCTTTTTGTTTCATATTACAAAATGTAGTAGTAGTTTAAATCAAGCTGTTACTGAATTCACTAAAATTTTCCCTAGATCTGTTTTTTAAAAAAAAGAATATGTTTGTTGCTCTCTGGTTCTTTGAGAATTAGTGCTTCTACAGCTAGTTTGTCAAGGGCTACTGATGTGTATCTGGAATATATAGAATAAGACCAGTCTTGCTTCATTAGTGTGTCTGCAAAATAGCTTTTTAATAAATTTTGGAAACTACAACATATTGAAATTACAAGGTGCTATGAGAAGGGGTCTGAATCTGAAGTTTACTGCTGTTGTTTCAAAAGCCACCTCTTTCAGAACAATCAAGTAACCTATAGAAAACCTAAGGAAATGGATATTTATATAGCTCCTATACCTGATTCCTCAGGAATGTTCTGTGCATCCTGGGAATATCTATAACTAAAAAGAAATTGGTATTCTCTCATATTTCTTTTATTTGCTTTTTGAGTAGAATCATACAATAGTTGGGGTTGGAAGGGACCTTAAAGTTCGTCTTGTTCCAACTGCTCTGCCATGGACAGGGACAGCTTCCACTAGATCAGGTTAATCAGAGCCCCATCCAACCTGGCCTTCAACACCTCTAGGGGTAGAGAGTCCACAAATTCTCTGGGTAACCTGTTCCAGTGCCTCACCCTCAGTAAAGAATTTCTCCCTAATATCTAATGTAAACCTACCCTCCTTCAGCTTAATGCCATTCCCTCTTGTCCTATCACTGCATGCCCTTGTGAAAAGTCTCTCTCCAGCCTTCTTGTAAACCACCTGTCCATCTTCCTCTGAGAAACACAGCTGGAGCCCAGACATTCATGAATGGTAAAGAGGCTGTCACTCACCTCCTTGATTTATCCAGAAGCCAACTTTGCCATTGTCTCCAAATTGTGCTGATGAAAGTGTTTGTGGGTTTTCTTAGTGGAAGGCGTGGGTGAAATAATCTGCTTTAAAAATTCTATATTTAGGCAAAAGGAACTTTTAAGCCAAAATTATTAAATTAATAAAATAGCAAAGCCCAACAAACCCTATATTAGGAAAGCTGGAGTACTGGCAAACCTTGGCAGGGTAGACAAAACTGATGAGCCCACAGGATTTTTTTCTTTAAACAAAACATATGTTTCACTTTGAAACACAGCAGAGGTAGCATGTCTGAGGGGACACATGCTCAAGCCTTTTTAATACATGAAAGGGATCAAACTTTTGAGAAACTAGCACATGCACAGTGACCAAGACCTTATTTAATATGATATGAATGTTCTTAGAGGCCTGAATTTCATTAAGAAACTATATAATGGACTGACAGCTAAACTGTAAGTACAATACTGGACTACTTGTAGAAACAACATAATACATTTTCCTTATTCCAAACAGCTTATGACTGAAGAGACGGGATCAACTGAAAAAAACCCAAACAAACAAACACAGAAAAGGTAATTGTGATTTAACGGTATCTTTTGTGTTAGATTTATCTTCCTCCCTCAGGAAAGCTGTATGGCTAAAACATAAACTCTTCACCTGCACAGGAAAGATGTAAACTTTGAAGTGATTCTTTGTTACATGATGCCAGTGAAATTTCGTTTTGCACTGTGTTTACTGTGCTGTGCATAACAACACAGCTTTTTCAATGCTCTAGTGATCAAAAGAAGAAGTACAATACAGACACAGTGTAAGTATTATTGTTTCTGTAAGTACTTACGAACTTCTGAAAATTCCAAGGGAAGTGGTAATTTGCCTTCAGGAAAGCGTATTTTTTGTGGTATTTCCATAAGCTCCTGACAGAAGGCAGGGTTGTCAGGACTGATGGCTCAGGCCACCTTTATTCCAAGCCTCCACCTGAGGCAAGGCCAGCACCCAGCAGACAGCTCACGGCTGAGTCATGCTGTCTGAGAAAACAGATACTACAGGATTTCAGTGTAGTAGAGTTTTTCGTATGATTCATTTAAGCTAGACCAAATTAATCTGCAGCCACTTATACTGACTGTATCAGCTAAGTCAGGAAGTCTGGTTTTGACTGTGGATTTCAGTAATTAGACAACTTTTTGGATTTGCTCAGTGCAATCAGTTTAGAATATCATCTTTCATCAGTGTGTCTGACGTGGGATGATTAGAGAGAAGTAAGCTAACGCATGAATTTACAGCACTGTGGCTACTTCGCCCTGTTCCCTTCCAAACAAACCCTTGTATTAAGTGTAAGTGTATCCTACTGTCAAATGGACCAACCCTGATGGTATTCCCTAGACTTCTTGGCAGTGGTTACCTTGTATAGCTGGGACTTAAGTTAATCTACTGAAGCTTGCTCATATCCCATATGTGAGATTCATTTGTATTCTTCCATGGTTAGCACAAAGTGGGCACAAATGTCAGTAAGCCTGATCTGGAGCATCTCGTCTAAACTGGTGCTTGTACCAGTAAAGTGTGTAGGTTAATTGGGTGCTATGTAATTCAGGTAACCAACCTTTTTGCAAGTTCTCCCAGTATGTTCTTCTTTAGGAAATAAATCACATTTTAGGAGATGCTTTTTTGAAAGTAAAATAATTGGAATTTGATCTAGAATTAAAAACCCCTCAACTTGTTCAGTGTAGAGGCATTGAGTATCTCTATTTGTAAATCAGCAATGTGGTTTTCTTCTCACCTAAGCATCTAGAAATGCAAAATCAGAACACAGTGGTGAAGCAATTCTTTTTTTGGCCCAACACTGAGAAAAATTCACCCTCTAGAATTGACACAACCACATTAATGAGATGCGTCCCTCCTCTCTTTGCACACACACACCCCCCCGCCATGTGTGCCCCAGTAATTTATTTCTTGCTAAAACTAACTGGGTAACAACAATCACTCTCAGCTGGCCCAAATACAGACTCTCCACCTACCTACTCATAACTGGGCTGACTCATACACAGTTGAGACCAGACAGTATGCTATGTAAGATGGCAGCAAATAGGAACCTAAAAGACAGCAAAGAATACTGTCTAATAAACCCTGTTTGAATTCAGTGAATGCAAATGTGTGAGCTAAATGAAAATCTGAGAGAACACCTTCCCCCACCCCAGCAATATAAGGTACTTATAGAAGAGTGAACAAACAGTGTATATGTACCTTCAATTGTATATTTTTTCTGACACTCATGTCTGTAGTTCACTCCTGGCTCCTATTCAAGCAAATACAGGGATATAATTAGTTCTGAGAACAGATATCAGGGGCTTGTATTTGAGTTATGCTCTAAAAGGCACCGAAACAAAAGTGTAAAGTGTTAAACCACATCTAAGGCGTTGATCTAGGCTCTGCTACCGCTTAAGCAGGCTTTCTTTTTATAAATTGAGGGATTGTTATTCCATTAAGGAAGTGCACAAAATTATTTTTCATCCTGAAATGGATAATCTCGATGTAGGTGCATGAAGAATTTGTTCTTTTGTGCTTTCTCCTTTTATTGATTTGCTGCTCTTTAGATTTTGTCTTCTAGGATTCTTCAGAGGCTTTTCTCTATTTATTCTGTGGTGTCACACAAAACCAAGGCATGAAATGGGTTCCCCTTTTCCATAAACTGGACTGGCAAGGATCATGCTGCCTAGATGTATGTCTGTGCTGGAAGGGACAGGTAGTGCTTGTTGTCCATGCAGACAATTGCTGCATCCCCTGGGCAGCCAGCTATCCAGTTGTTCCACAGTAAAAGGCCTGCAAAATAGATAAATGGTGACTATTTTGGGGTGAGAACAGAGGGGAAGGAAGGATTATATCTCCTTGCGGGATTAATCTGCTGCTTCCACTTTCTTCACTGCAGCAGCAGGGATTAAAGTCTCAGTTCCCCCATTTTGTCAGCTAACATGTGAGTTACTTTATCCTTTTTTTTAGAGTGCCAAGATCCAATATTCCTTATGTGCTGAGGAGGGCTGGGACAGCCCACTGTCAGCAATGCTGTTTTCTAAGAATTCTGCAGCTATACTTACTGCTGAGATGATATATTTGCTGTTTTTCCAATCATGTCTGCCTTTGATATTTTAAACACAAAATAGTACAAGGATTAATGCATACTGGAATGTGCATACTGGAACAAGGCCTATTTGTTACAGGAAACTGTTGTCACGCGTTACTGACAATCTGACATAGGCTCGATTGTCTGCATTGCAGCGTAAAACTTACCTTTGAGGAAATAAAAACCATTTATCAATGGCTAATCTCCAGGTTGTTTTCTTACCATCAATGAGAAACAATAATTCAGTGACAGAGAAGTTGTTTTCTTGTCATAGGTACTCTACCTGGGTCACCAACAACACCAGGGGGATTTTCTTTAGTAAATTTTTTTTTCTTTTCTACATTATTGCAGTGCTAAGCCAGAGGAATAGCAGCAGCAAAAGAGATTCTGGTCTTAGCCAATTTCCTGGTACATGGATTGATTTCAACTAGTACTGGAGCTGGTTTAAAAGCTGAAAACAGCTGCTTTGGTTTCCCCCTCCCACCTTATTTAAAGTTTCTAGACCATGTTTTGCCCGTTGCTGGAAAAAAACATGAAAGCTCAGGTGTGCCCTGGCCACACACCACCTTGTGTGCTTAAAAGGCAAGATCTGGCCCTGCCTCTGTCATTTAGATCAAAATACCTTTTTTAACATAAAAAGGAATTTATTGGTAGAACAAAAGTCAAGTAATTGAATTGTCTTGCAAAGTTTCTTTTAAGGGACACTAGAATTACTGAGAATTCAAATAATATTTATCTTCAGTAAAACTGGGAGTTTCTGTCTGCCATAGGCATGACATAAAGGTTAGACTGAGTCCCTGGGGGTGAGTGATATCAGGAGTGATCAAGGGCAGGAAAGCTGGACAGGGTGCTTAAGTTTTGTTTTGCTTCAGGCTTATGACAGCCTTATTGTACTGGAAGCTTGGCATCTTCTCTTTTTCAGCTGACCTAATGAAATATTCCGCCTCTTCTGGATGCGTGGGTTGTAGGGACAGAGGGAATATATACACCACTGAAAATCCTATTTGGGATTGCAGAACACACTCCAAATCACTTGGCTGGTGGGCTGCAGCCTGTATAGCAGCACCATGCGCTGTGGTTGTTAACAAGTCTTGCTGAGGCCAAGGTTGGAGAAGGCAGCAGCTGACACCAGTGGTGATATTCATGTTGTGAGTAAGGGAAGAAGGGCATGGGAACAGATAGGATGACAGCTGACATAGCAACAGAAGTATGAATTGCAGTACAGGAAGAAATTTGGACTAGAACAAAATTTGGATTTGAGTTTAAGAGTTTTCTTCTTGTGAAAGTAAATGCCTGCTGTTACTTACTCTAAATATACTCAATCTCAGGGGTCTATACCATTACCCATTTGCTCATGAAGCAGTTCACCAGTACTGGTCAGAGGCAACATGCATATTCATTTTCTGAAGAGAAATTAATCTTGTTTATGTGGAGGAAGTGATTATCACCTTTGCTAAGCATATTGTGATCTAGAAACCAGACAGTTCCAACATCTGAAAAACAGTAATGTGTTTTAAATCATCAGCATACTTTTCAGCAGTATCAATCAAGCAACGTGCTTGAGAAATCAAGAAAACTTCTTTATCCAAGAAACTTTCTGCCATTTCTATTCTGGTTCAAATTTTCCTCTGATTCAACTTCAGAGTAAACACCTTATGGCAATTGTTAGGAAGCTTGGAAGAGTTAAATCAGGGTGAATATGGCCCTTTTGTTTATGCTATCTGTACTTTTTGTACTCTAAAGCCCAGGGTGACACTTGATATTGTACTTAGTCACAGCTTTTCAAAGGGCGCTCTCTGTATCAGATTAATGATGCTCTGAGTTACACGGGCAGCAAATCAACCAAATCAATACACACACAATAGTTCAGGTGGACTTTTTTTTTTCCCCTAAAAGAATGAAGGACTTGCTGTGGCAACACCACCGGAAAGATAGAAATATGTGGACAGATGGCACTAGGGCCTCGTTTGGACAAGTGAACAGCCTGAACTAGTGTCATCTCACCTGGCATGTGACCTGAGAGAATTTGGCTCTGATTTCTTTCCTCCCTTTTGCATGGCCCTTTGTTCATTGTCTTTCAGCAGTAACTGGTGTTTGAAATACGTATTCTACTGCTGCCTACAGAACTAGGACCAGAGGAAAACAACCTGAACTTTGGGGACACTTCAAAAGCAAACGGGCATAATATCTCTCTTGGGACAGCCATTTAGTCTGGTGTCTTTATAAAGTTTTGCCACTGAAAACACAGCAGTTGCCAAATTTTGAGCAGCCATTACCTTACTTTTACTTTGAGCTGACTCAGGTCAGCTGGAACCTCTGCCCTTCCATCAGGGAAGCTAGCCATCTCAATTCCTAAGTGCAAATTGATCTGTGAAATACTTTTAAAAAAATCCCGATGCTAGGAGAAAAAAAAAGAGATAAGCCTGCCCATTTTTATGCAAATGTTTGGGTCAGAACAGTAAGAAGGACTAAGCCTGAGGAGTTTGCCTCTGCAAGATCAGACTGCAAGCCTTCCAGAGAAATTCCAATGAGATTGTTGTTACAAATGCTAATTTGGCTTTTCTCTTTCTCTTCTTCTTCTTTTTTTTTTTTTTAATTAGGTTACCTGGTTTTAGCATGAAGGAAGATCAAAAGACACACAAGCACCATAAAAAAAGCTAGGAGAAAATACAAGTGCAGAGAACCTGACAAAAGACTGCCAGATGAGTGACCCTGGGGAAGCTGAGCTGCCTTCTGGCTTCTGGCTGAGTCTGAGATTCCAGAATTAAACTGAGCAAGTTACATGCACTGACCACTTAGGAAAGGCAGATGCATCACAACTGGAATTTTCTGTACTTCTTGTTCCTGTGTGGTTCCTGTTACTTCCGTCTTCCTGTAGGAAGATGCCTAATAACAGGAATGCTGTTGCCTCAGATCCCTACTGGAGGAGATGATTACTTATGGCAGAGGGTATGTGAAGAAAGATGTTGGCTTTCTATTCAGTAGTACTTTCCCCAATTTGTTACACAGCATGACAAATAGAACAGCACTTCCATGATGTTTATATGTTTTATAACACATGCTAGCAGTAGAATCAAGACCAAGTGCCAAGATAGTTAATTAATTCCACTTCTCTGAATTACCCATAAGGTTTGAGTTATGTATGGCAATTATCTCCTTTAAACTGTTAAGCATGCAGAAAGTGGTTATTGCCTGCTGTCTTTCTACCTGCACCATGTCAGGGACAGTGAGCCTTGCTCTGTGTGTGCTCATGTGGTGACACAGTAGTGCCACACACCTTCCTGCTGTTGTTAGAGCCATGACAAGCTGCGCTGGCGGACCTGCAGTGCTGGGCTGTGCTCCTGCATGCAGCTGCCAGCAACTCACTGCCTGAGGAGTTTCCATTCCAGGAGGTGAGGCAGAAAAGGGTAAGGCGCTGGTGTATCATCATCATGGCTGCAATATGGAGGAGGAGAAAAGATACAGAGAAGTGAAGGTCCACAGTTGCCCTGAGGAGCCGAAGTCACTGTACGGAACTGAATTCCCCATGTAATCTATGTTTCTATCCCAGGACTTACCCACAGAGCTCCCTGTTAAATTATAAAAAAACCTTAGATATTTCTTTTAGAGTTTAGTTTCCTCATATTGCTAAAACAATGCCAGTCCCTGGCTATGCTTGCTCCATGTAAGTTCAAGGGCTCTGGCAACTTGAGCAAACAAGGAAAACCACATTCAAAGGGCAGAACATGCTGCTCCTTGCTTGGACTTCTAGTTTTATTCTTTCTGCTGAAGGTGCCTGGTTTCATTTTAATGATCTTAATCTGATTAGCCTTCACTGGACCTGTTTTTTGGTAATGAACCTAAACTTAACAGTCTGAGGTTGCTGTATGATTCTGTAGAGTGATAAAGAACCTCCCAACCTGCTTGCAGGACCCATTACCGGCGCTCTGTACAGAAGATGGTGAATTAAGTGGTTCTGGTGCATTTGGTGTTTTATGACAACAAATTGTCGATGTCCTGTGGTGGGTCCCATGGCCCTGATAGAGCTTCCTAAGCCCCGTGTGAGGCTTCACTGCATAGAACCAATGTACTTGAGTCTGCTTTAAGCTGCATGGTTTAGCTCAGTGGTTCTTTTGTGGGCTTCCTGGCATGCTCTGAGATACAGCTCTCTGTCAGTTTACAGGATAAAAATGATGTATCTGGTCCATATTTAAAAGCTAGACCACCATCTGTCCCAGCAATCTGTAGTGAGAAGGCAAAACCAGAGGACAGTGTATAAGTTTTTTTTGAATTTCAGCTCCTTCCCAGACAGCTGGGCAGGGAGGAGGGGGTGTTCTCCAGATCACAGCTTTCCCTGCTGGTCTGGGGAGCGACAGCAAATGGCAATGGTAGGAATCCAGCTTAAAGCTTATAAAGCTAGGGTCCCTGGAGAGGGACGATGCCTGCTCTTAGCCTACTAGGAAAACAAAATAGTTAATGGTGAAAAATTAGAGTGTTTTTACGATTGCATTTAAAACCCGAGGGGAGCCTGTAATGGGCTAAATGGACTTCTTAGAGGAAAACCCTCATGTTTTCCTCTTTTTTGTGTGTGTTTTAATTTACTGTGTGTAGCTGCCATTATCCATAAACCAGAACTTACGACTCTGTTACAACAGGAGAAAAGAACACTTTATTGTCTGCTGTTGGCAGATCACCCAAAGTCCCCTCCCAACTTAACAAGCATTAAGCTTCAATAAGACACAAGACACTTCAGAAAAAAACATCGCCACAAGGCTAATGATGACAACAGCTGCCAGCAAACTTTCCATTGCAAGCAAGTAAAGACTTGAAACAAATTTTAGCTCAAGTTTTGTTTTAGTAGCATCAGTGACATGTCTGTACCGGCAACAGCTCAAATTGCATTCCTTAACACTAGGACTGTAGACCTATCTCCTGGAGTCATTACATTGCAACAGCCTGGTAGTCATGAGTAGAGTTGTGAAGTCTTTAATGAATTTGACCTTTTTCTTCTTTAAGAAGAGGTATTTATGCCCTAAATGACCAGTGCGACCAGTCACTGGAGTCTCATACAGATGAAAATTTCTTCGTACCAGAGAAAGTTAAAGTACCTTTTATGTTTGGAAGAGGGTGTTAGAAGAAGGAGGTTGGGGGTCTCAACAAACCTGGAGAGAAAAGAAATTTGTAATTTTGTTTACTTTTCTGATACTAATTTTCATCTTAGCAAATCATGTAAAGCCTGGTCCACATCAGTGACCTTACCTACATGAATAAGAGCTTTGTACAATACGAGTAGGTGAGGTCTGACCTCCCTTTGTTTTTACAGTTTATAGTGCAGTGCAATTTTTACTTGTACACTTCTTTCTCCCAACAGGATGGATCATGAAGTTGCTCTACGTGAAGTTGCTCTATACAGAAAACTTTGAAGATAATTAGATGAGAACAACACAAACACCTTGGTAACAGTCTGAACGATGTAAATACAAGATGGTAGAACACAGGTAGTGAGTACAGATTGGTAGGAAGAAGAGTTCACACGGTTTGTCAGTTGTTGATACCCTCTCCCTTCTCAGAACCAGTGTTGCCATTTTGCTCAGCATCCTTAAGACCTGCAAAGAATTAATGAACAAAGGCAGGCTGGAAAGCCCTTCTGACATCCCAACTGTCTTTTCCATGTGTGAAAAGAATGATCTTAAAATGGGGACTACCTTGCAGAGGTGGAGTCATCCACTGGGTAAAAGTGGAACTTACTCAACAAATCTGCCCCTTGTGCTGCAGTCAGGAACATTTACATATCACTTTTTTTTTTTTTGCTCTGTGTGACCTAAGACAGAGGCAGAAATTGCATTTGCTTTAAAAAGAATCAGGAAATTTTGGGTCACATAAGCTGCATCTCCTTTACTTGGTGGAAAACAAGCCAGAAAGCTGCTTGAAACTAAATGCATTCATCTGTGTGTCTGCAGGTCTGGTCCTGAAGTACAGTTCATGAGCCTACATATCCTCAAGTGTCTTGCTGCAGACGGCAGCCTTTTTAGAAGGCTCCTACGCTGACTTGTCTGCATTGTACTGACCATGTAATTTTGCTGCATGGTGATAAGAGCATATAAATTGACATGAGGTAACATGGCATATGGGTTGGCACATGTTTGAATGTGGACTAAAGAGTAGTATGGCTCCTAATCTCTGCTTGTTTGAAACTCTTGCATTTTGGGTGTTAGTATTGAAATTATTTGGACATGAAACAAATTTGAGCTAAGCATGTGCTGGGACACAAGCTTGAAAAAAAGTAACCATGGTGGTGTCCACACCCATGCAGACTATAGTGCAAATCCCATTACTGAAGATACACAGGGGCACAATGGTGTGACCTTCTGCTTTTGTTTAGTTATGGTGCAAATACACCAAGTAAAGTACTAACTTACCCAACAAAAATACAAACCTTCTAAGGTGCTTCTACAAAAACGCTTTATATTTGTGGTCCTATTGTAGGCAGAATAGTACATGCAAAAGGATTGTGCTATTAAGGAGTTACACTGACTAAATTAAAGAAAAAAAAAAAGCTAATTGTAGGAAGTAAAGAAGGATATTGGATTTGAGAATTTATGCTCAGTATTTTGTATAGAAAATCTGATATTAAAGCTGCAAAGAATCCTCATCTGTATTTCAGGGTTGTAATCCTGGTTACTTATATACAACATGCTTGCCTGTCTTGATTATTTAGGGTATATTTCTTAATTTCTTTTAGAACAGAACGACACCAAACTGCTATAGTCTTACTTCAAGGCAAAACTCACACATCTAGCCTAAATGAATCCTAAATGAAACTAACTTGGCTTGATTTGTCTTTTAGTTATTTTCTGTGGAACATGTTGTGTTATTAATTTAGGCAGGACACTCCTCATTGTTTTCACTGGAGAGTCCTGCTTAAAACATGAACCCACATTACAGTGTCCTAATGATGAACTTGGAATAAATATTTGGATATGAATGAAGAGACAATCTGATTTTGGAAATCTATAAATTTTTTATGCGGCTTGGCTTCAAAGAAAGAACATAAAGACAAAGTTCAATTTGAATTCTGACACTCAGGATTCATTTTTCCAAATGAAGCTCTCTTTCCTGAGAAGTGAACTTCATTTTGGGGGGGGAAAAAAAAAAAAAAAAGAAAGAATAGCAAGGAAAAAGCCCCCCTTGAATTGCATCCTCCCACGAGGACATTTAGTTTAATAAAGCAGCCTCCTCGGGATTGCTCCACTGTTGCTTAGGCGCCTCAGGGAGAGGATTCTTCCTCATGAGGGGGAGGACCTTGGCCAAGCATGAGGGAGACACTAAGGCTGGGTGTTAGGGAGTGGATTTGTCCCTGAGGGCAACATTCCCCTTTCCAAACAGCTGTATGGATTTCTAATGCAAATTCTGTCTCCATTATGTGTGTGAGAGCATTCATTTCTAGGTAGGTCAACTGTTTCACACTCCTCTCTGAATTCCCCTGGCTGGTCTGCTTGGTCTGGCAGTTTGCAGAAGTGCCCACCCTATGTCCTGGTGTATGCCTGCCACCCCCCTCCATCCTTGCCCCCAGGATGTAGGATAATAACAGGGTAAATGAATTGTTGGCAAGTTTTACAAAGGTAATCTGAGTTTTGCCTTTGGTGTGCCAGTGTTGGTAATCCCAGGAAGAACAAGTTAGCCCTTCTGCCTTTCAAAGTGGAGCCAGTGGAGTCCCTTTCCCTGTCTGCAGCCAAAGTCTGGAGGTGTTTAGCAGTCTGCTACCCCAGCACCAGCCACCCACCAGCTCCCAGGGCCAGAGCTGCTCCTCTTTGTCACACTGTTAGCAATTTCTTGTTCCAGCATCAGTCTACAAAGTAGAAGCAAAAAACAAAATCCACTGTAGGTCCCTAAAGGAGAGAAAAGGTGCTTTCTCTGTCAGCCTCAACATGAGCAAGACTGAAATGAAGCCTCCACTTGCACCCCCCACTGCCCACTGCCTTTACAATAGTGCTAAAGTCTTTCAAAATGTGAAACAGATGCCTGCTTTTTGGAAGCTCAATGTGTACCTGTTACACACTGCCTTCAACCTAGCAATGGATGCTGTCCAAGAAATGACAAAGCAGGATATAGAGTTTTACATACAGAAATAATACACTCTTATATCCAGAAGCAATATTCTAGGGATATAAAATAAGCTGTTATTTGTTACTAGAAGCATTTCAGGCCAAACAAGCTAAGAGTGGGGCCAAGAACGAGCAGATTTGCAACAAATTTTCATGGAAGACAACTCTTATTAGTTGGTCAGCATTCTTGTGCAGCATCTTGAAGGATGATTAGATACTTTCTTGGCTTTGGGAAATATTGTGAAGGACTAGTCCTTTATTGTTGCTTTTTTTGATTTTTTTTTTAAAGGTCTAGGGTGGAGGGGAGTTAGAAGAACATGTGGATGTATGATTTTTTGTTTGATCTTTGTTCTCTTGCCTCCCATAGCAGTCTCTCTGGTTTGTCTTACCTGTTTGATTGAGTTTTCAAGAGGAAGTCAAGGAGCTGGGAAGGAAAGGACACTGAAACTCTCTTACATCCAGCAGCAGGAACGCATCTGGAAGAACATTCATGTGTTTAAGCCAAATTTTCTCTGCTTAAATGTTTTTGGCAAAAAATCAGAATTGGTAAGCTCCTTTCCAAAAGTAAAATGAGAAAGGAGGGGAAATACTATCCAGTTCAGAAAAACTCGATGGTACTATGTTTTGATATCTAGTTATGTATATTTATCGTAAAACGTGAAAAGTGGTGGTTGCCAGAGTGAGGGTCACATAATCAGACTTTTCAAGAAAAAGTCGGCAATAACACCAGATGGCGCCTAAAGCCCAAAATAACCCTAAAAATGCGTTAACTGCACGGCTTCCAGTGCCACCTAGTGCCGCCACCCGCCCTCCTGCTCCGGGCAAGTAACATCTCAGGCAAGGAGAGCCGCCAGAATGGCTGACTTCTGGAGGAGCAAGGAGCTCTCTGTGTTCATCATGTGAGACATATACAATGGTTTGAGATGGTGACTGTGTCTGGAGGCAATATTGCCATCTTTTAGTATTCTGACTCTGTTCCTGCTTTCCTCCTAATGCATCCCACCCTCAGGGACAGTGTACTGGTTTAGGTGCACTTTTTGCTGTTCTCATGGTATTTTTGACAGCACTGAAATTTGCTGTCAAAAATCACCAGCGCTATCAAAAAACGTGTAAGTAAAAAGAGGCAGGCTGTGAGAAAGTAAGTATGTCTTCCTCAGTATCCCTTTCACAGTGATACTTTGCTCACTTGCCTCCAACAGAGGTTTTGCAAACAGTGAGTTGTTATTATTATTATTATTACAGCTATTGCCATTTTACTTTATTTTCTTCCCTTTATCCCATAACAGTGAAGCAAACAGAAGGGAATTATTGTAGACAGTAATTTTCAAGGATTCGTTTTGAGTAACAAATCCATGGTTCCTTCTGCTTTGCTGCCGAGCTTGCAAATACTTAGTGGCAATCTCTGTTGTTCATCACAGGGGAAAAATTTTAAAGCAAATGAACATCAAAGAAGTAGTGAGAGGAGAAAGATTGTCAGTTTCCACAGTAGACTATCCTATGTAAAAAAGCAACAACAACAAAAAAAAACACAAACCAAAACAAAAAAAGTTGTTTTATCTCTTTTCCTTTAATGCTTACTCATCTCTCCACAGCTGCCTGCTTTACACAGTCCTTCAGCCTGCCTGAGCATGCATGTTTTCTGAGTGGGATATGTCCTGTCCTGTTATGTCAGCTCCTTTTCTCCTGAAAAAAAAAACAACACCAAACCCACCAAAAAATCCAGTAACAATGTTCTTTTCTGGCAGATCTATGATTTTCTGAGCAATACTTTTCTACATTTGGCTGCTTCATTGCACACTAAGCACTCAACATTTCTAACAGAATGAAAATCTTCCTAGTAGTTGCAACAGGTTAATTGCAATTAATGAATGCAACAAATGCTTACAGGCATTGACCATTAAGTCATTATTTTGCATAGCAACCTGTTGCCTTATAATGCTGTTCCTCTATCTGTGCCAGTTCTCTCTTCCTCCTGTGAGTTGCAATCGTTTACCCACAAGCAACAGGCAAATATGGGTGTTGTCATGTTTTTGGTCATCTTTCTCCCCTTCATCAAAGTGTTTGTGGTGTGCTTTGTCTGTAAAGGACACCTAAGCCACCTAGAGGGCTGAGGGTAAGAAGCCTTCCCTGGGAGAAGGTCAGTGAAGGAGTGAGAAAGAGCCCCTCAGGGCCTCACTGGAGACACACAAGGGACATACAGAGAATTGACAGCAGTCTGAGTTTCGAGTGTATAACAAAATGAGGAAGAAAACTTTTAATTAGCTCATCTAGAGAAAGCATGGGGGAATAACAGTCCTTCTTGCCAGCTCATCTAGAGAAAGCATGGGGGAATAACAGTCCTTCTTGCCAACATATATTTTTTTAAAGCAGAAATGTTCCATTTGCTACATAATTAATACCCTTTTTTTGGCTGTCAGTGCCGCAAGAAAGTGCTACATGCAAGTGTCAGGCCCAAGTTTAGGAGAGACGGTGATAAACACTGCACTTCTGCTAGCTTCAGTGGAGCGAGTTATCAATAATAGTGGGGGCTTAAGCACTTCTGTACTGTGAGATCTCCTCTTGAGTATTTTGCTGAGTCAAAGCCTGGGACACATGTAGACCCAGATTTGCATGTAAGGCAAGGACACCCAGTAGAGTAGAAGCATGACTGAGAATGTATTCCCTCGAAGACACTTGGAAGGGATACTTGTGCCTGCAGTAAAGATTGTCTGATGCTTCCCAGTGAGAAAATGGGGCAGAGTAAGTGGGAACAGATGTGGGGATGGAGAGAGAAGCCAGGGAGAACAAGAACAGCAGTTTTCCAGAAAGAAAATACATTTTTCTTCTGTGATTGAACTGTGCTTTCCCAACTTTCATCTTTCATTTGCTGTCTAACAAATAGCTTTGAATATACTCATTAAAGTTCTGTCTCATCTCCCTCCCATGGCTGGGCATAGACAATAGTCTTCTACTGTGTCACCAAATGCTGAAGCAGATTAGGACAATCGTAGGCTGTGCTGTGGATCTAAGTTTTTGGGACCTGATGACTACTCATGAAGTTTTCCAGTACTCTCTCCCTCTTTTTTTTTTTTTTTCCTTTAATGGAATTTCATGTAAAACCAACATTATTTAGCTTGCAAGTCAGGCACTGCAAAGTAACAAAATATCAGAAATAAGTTGTCTGCATTATATTAATTTGTCTCTTCCACGTTCATGACATTGACATGTTTTTTTCCTGTGGAGTCCTTAACTGCATACGATGGGCTGTATTCTCAGACTGAATCAAACTTCTCATCTTGGGCTGAGAAGTCAGTCTCATCTCTGGGAAAATGCAGAGGATTGACCCAAAGCTGTAGTCTGGGCCACTGAAATTTGCAGTTTGCAATAGCAGTTCTGTTAAAATCCAGCTATGAGAGAAATTAATATTTCTGAAAGCAAAAGCAAACAAATGCTTACTTAATGTTTTTCATCCTCCTCTTTTTGAAACACATGAAACAGTGTGGTTTTGCTTATGCTTTCTGAACAAGGCAGGTGGTGAATTTCCAGTGGATTGTGTCTTACCTGAACCTTCTGCTGTTTGGTTTCACTCGTAATTAAAATCTTGGGTAAATTATATGGAAAATTTGTGCTGACTGATTCCTCTTATGGTTTGAGTTGTCCAAATGGATCAAGCAGGGGAAAAGAGATAGGAGCTTCCAGTCAGATGAGAGCCATCAAAGCCTATGGAGGTTGACGCTGGTACTTGCTGGATCTTTGCAGACTGCACATGAAAAGCAGAGTCCTTGAGGTGCTCCTTTCCAGCACTTGGTTTCAAACCCTCAACAAAAAACTACGTGAAAGGTTTAAATTTTATTAATGATCTTTCTGGGCCACTGGAGTCAGGGAGATTTAAGTAGGCGCTATTTAAAATGTCCCATTTGGTCTTTCCTAATGAAGATACCAGAAGATGTAGTTGTCTCAGAAAGGATCAAATGCCATAACAGCTGTTTTTTAGAGGTTGCTGAATGGAGATCCAAGTGCCACCTGAGATTCATCGAAGAGAGGACTTGCATGCCTAAATGTATGCATGAGGAGCATACTCAGGAACAGAGTCCAACATTAGGACCCTGGGTCTCAAACTTGTGGCAGACTTGCCTTAACTCGTTAGATTCCTTCTTTTTGAAGAAAGCTGGATGGAAAAGTGTTGTCAACACAGCCAAGCTGATGTCTAAAGCTTTTTGTTTCTGGTGGGTTACTTCTGCATCTCTGTGTAAGCTAATGCTGACTTAAGGATTCATATTAAGGACTTTCAAACATATCCTTAGCTTCCAGCCAGATGCCATGAGTGAACAGTCCCAGAAGCAATTATCTCCCTAGGAAAAAATGAAGAGAGGGATGAGAAGAATAATTGGTTTTACTGGCTGAGGTAAACCATGGTTGCAGTATGCATGACCTCTAGTGCTTTTTCTGGGGAATGTAGCCAAAATCTGTTAGACTCAGTTAATAGTGGAAATTTTTGTGACAAAGATATATTCTTACAAGTTTGCTAATCCTTCTCTATTGTAAAAGTTTGTCTCACAAGAAGAAATACATATTTAAATTCATCAGATGACTTTAATTTTAAAAGCATACACTAAGTTATTGTTTGAGTAGGGAAATAAGACCCTAGTGTCACTTTGTCTTGTCATGGAAGGTCTTTGAGGCCTCATCCACACTCAACTGTAAATTCACATTCACCCTGTGGGTAATTTGGCATAGAGGAGAACAGAAGGGGCAGTGCCACTGCTGCCCTGCGACAGCAGAGGAGCTGCTGGCAAGATTTCACTCTATAGCCTTTACTCCTGCTGTAGAGATGTTTTATTAAAGCCCTTTTAGAAGCAAATGCAGCTGTTTGTCCTTTTGAATGTTCTTCTCAATAAAGGATGTAAGATGTAACTACATTTTAGGCAAAAGATGAGCAAAGAGAATTTTTTTTGCCAAGACAAAAATGCTGAAGTGATAACTGTCTGCTTAAATATAGGCATAATGAAGAGCTGAAGCAGAAGATATGTACTCCTCTACCCTTTTTGGCATTGCCCTAGAAACCTTGTTGTTCACTTTAAGCACAAGAGAACTCCTGAAGAGTATAGAATTAAGATTTATTTATTCAAGCCCTGACTTTTGCTGATATAGATTATAGCAGGATATTTAGTTAATAGGAGGCTAGAAACATGGTTCAGTGATGTTTGGCTCAGAAATAGGCCTCAGTGTTCATATAGGGAAAACAAAAGGTTTTCATATTGTGCATAAACCGTCAACCCATTACTTCTCTACTCCTCTCAGAACACTGGTTTCCTTCTGGTAATAAAGCACATCAGTATATCTTATAAAAAAAATGTTTTCTTAATCTTGGTATCATAATTGCCTGTATTGAGTAGCAGTTTTTTAGTCTTGACCTGGCAGTGCTGGATGCTTTCCCCCCACTATTACTACAGTTTTTCTTACTTGTAGAAAGAACACACACCTTGTCTATATAAAATTGGCATATGAGGGAAAACTTGGTATTTTGAGAGGGAAAACTTGATCTGATACAAAAGCAAGTGCACCCAAGATGCTTGCACTTTTAACCTGCTTCATACAGAAATGCATAATATCGTCATGCTGCTGTGTGCCTATATTTCAGTCCTCCATAACTTTTGAATCTCACAGAATCATCATGGTTGGAAGAGACCTTCAAGATCATTTAGTCCAAGTCCAAGTCATCAAGTTAGCACCGTATAATCGCCCCTAATCATATCCCCAGAGGCCACATCAAGATGCCTCTTGAACACTTCCAGAAATGGTGACTTCACCACCTCCCTGGGCAACTTATTGCAATGCCCAACCACTCATTCAGTGAAAATTTTCTTCCTGATATCTAATCTGAACCTCCCTTGGTGCAATCTTCGAATATGCTGATGAATTTCAGCTCATTTCATGAAGGAAAGTTAACAATAATTTCTTCCATGTTTAGTGAAAACTAGTAACCAAGCAGAGTTTGAGGGGTTTGACTCATTTTTCTGCTGAGGGAAAAACTTCAGTATGAGAAAAATATTATTACTGGACATCAGAAAATCCTCATGGGAGAGAAAAGGAGCTGATAGGATCTCAATCTCAGGAAAAGTTTCAATCAGAGTTTTCAGTTTATTAAACACAAGATAATTCAACCAAAAGACACAAAGCCGAAGGAAACTGGACTTCATTTTCTGTAGCTACTTGTTCTCTTAAATCAGAATATTTGGGGCTTTCATCTCTCTTCAATTCCAGAGAATTATTACTGTGCTATGATCCTGGGCTTTGAACTTACAACATCTTTATTTTTTAACTGCAGCTCCTTTTCCTTTAGTTTGTAATACTTCATGAATTGTGTATTAATTGTGTAAAATGTGGATAGTAAGTCTGAGTATTAAAAATGTGTTTTTGATGTCTGTCTGCTAATTAACAGTAGAGTTTCACTCTTTGTAAACATAGTAAGTAAAAGTACTTCTCCAAGGACTGATTTAATTTTCCAAACAATACTGTGTGTACAACTTATTTATAGTAGATGCTATGGTTATGATTGCATCAAGATTTCATGATAGCTCTCAGCTTACAATTCCTTGAGGAAAAAACTGTACTTTTGAGTTAAATTGTCTATATTTATTTAAAGCCCTGAGCATTAATTTACTTTAGGGGCATTGTTACTGTTTATTACATTATTTATTTGGTTTTTATATTATTTATTTAGGGAGATCTGTTTTTACTGTTGGCTTACGTATGGGAGGAAAAGCATCATTTCAAAAGCAGAACAAGCAAGATTAAATATTATTTATATATGTTTTTTCATTTCAGTGTCTGTTATTTCCAAGAAGAGGGAAGAGGGTAAGACTTCTTTCCAAGGTATCAACTATGGGAATGACTTAATTTACTCACTTTCTCTTCTTTTTTGATTTAGCCAGTAGGTTGCGTGACATGCTTCTTTGTATGGTAAATCCAATTCAGTAGATTTCAAATCACTATCCAGTTCAGTACTGCCATTTAATACTTCAATAATAAGTTCTTAGTTGTCCCCAAAGGAAGCAATGTAGTCAAATTAAGCTGTCCCCAGCCTGAAGAGTTATTGTTAAATAATGAATATTCCATAATCAGGAAATGGTGGAGTAGAGAAGGTAAAGCTTCGGATCCTTGTGAAATTTTGGAATTAGCATCTGTATCAAGATCTAATTAATGTTTCCTTTCTGAATTCATTTTCCATCTAATTGGCCAAGCTCTGATTGAGAACTGGAAATGTCATCCAAAAATGTTTCCTCTTACGAGACTACTCTAAACAGAGTGATTGTAGCCTTTCATTATATTCCCAGTTCTGTGTTTTCCTCCTTCAAGGACTTTCAGCCATAGTCACTGTATTAAAATTGTTTAATCTGGCCAAATTGTCACCCCAAACTAAATTGTAAACTGGACTTTATTTTGGGTCGACATAACTCATATGAAATAAGTGGCTCCCTGTGCCCAGTGTCAGTGCTGTGTGTCCATGTGAAGGATTTGAATTGGTGGAGTTAGGCTCCTTGCCTACTATGCAGACAAAGCCGTGGTTCAACTCCCAGCTTTGGTGAACCATAAACCAGGGACAACCTTGTTTAACATATCACTAAATCTGATTGATACGTTAATATCATCCAAGTTCAAAGCAACACGTCCTGGCAAGATAAATGCTATTTTTTTTCTTGTAATTTACCATTTCCTTCTTCCGTAAATCCAGCAGACAAAATAACAATGGAGGGGGAGGAGGGGGCCGGGTCGGACCAATCCTTTTAAAAATTAAGAATGCTTTGGCAAAGTCTCTCTAACCTGTTACTGTAAACATCAGCAGTCCTGTCACTGTCTCGGCCCGTACAAATACGTTCATGGTGCCCCACCTAAATCAGTGAAATATGTACATAGTTCAGACATACAAGTCAAATCCCAGGCAGCAACAATAAGGAGTAGGAACCCGAGGTCTTTTCCCAGGTTTTATCTTTTACAGGCATCAGTGCTGAGAGCGTAGTAATGCAGTTACTAAATCCTTCTCAGCCTGAATCCTGCTTCCTCTGTTTGTGTGGCACTTCCTCCAAGTGTTGTGGCTGGGGCAGCAGAGCTGGGCCAAACACAATAGTCCTGGGCTGAGATTGTTGTCACCTGTCCTTTTTTGTCTCTTGGTTTTCAACCTACTACACCTAATCATGAATAGGAAAGCCCACAGACAACTGCTCTTTTTTTTTTTTAAGAAAAAGATTAATTGCACTTACTTGATGTTAAAAAACAAAGTCCTGTCCTGTCCAGCCAGGCCAGTGCTCTTTCTTTCATTGAAAACAAACTTCTCCAAAGTTTTTGTTGCCTGAGACGCAACCAACGTACTCAGTGCAGCCGAGAAATACTGTGGTCATTTGATGCTTATTGTATCAGTGGCTATTTTAGAGTTGTGGGAGAGAAGTGTTTAAAATTAAGCCGTCTGTGGCTTCGAAGGCATTTAAAGTCTCCTCTGGAACTGCATTGGCAGCATGAGGGATGAGAACTGGGATGAGATACCAGGCTGAAGTCCAGTACTCATGGACTGCTTGAGGGGGCTGAAAAATAACTGTTACTCAGACAGAAGATATTTTGTACTGGTGGATTTCCAGCTGATTAGGCGACAGGAAAAGTTGAGTCAACACTTTGTCAGAGCACTCACTTATGTTCCATTGTAAGGTGTTACAAATAATTTGGGGCTCCGTGGTGCTGCTCAAGTCTCTTGCTGTTCAGATTTCACCTGGATTTTTTGAATTAAGGAGAGAACATTAGGTGATTGGGATGATGGATTGACATGTCTGAATAAGCTGTAAAGTGGTGTGAGGTGTCAAAGTGGTACTTTGGACAGTACTAAGAAGTGGGCTTAATCACACAGCAGTATGTTCTGTTGTCCCACCTGTGGCCATCCTACAGGCTACTGCCAGGCAGGGCTGCTCTGTTCTGCACCAGATGAGGCTCTCCTGGCCCAAGGCAGAACTGAACCCATCATGATAAACTGTATTAATTGGTGTGGGAGGTCACAAGAGTGTGGGACCTCTGTTAACATCTTTGCTCGGGATGGAGTGCAGGTGTCCTGCAGTATCGGCTGGCCAGACTCCCCTGGGCACTGAGAGCCCTACCATCATCTTTTACCCTGGCCCAAGCCAAGAGACTGTGTGTAGGATCTTTGTTAGAAGGAAAGTGGTAGAGGAGGCCCACATCACTTAAAGCATCTCCTCTTGTTCTAGGCTAGCACCAGGGAAAATGGAAAGGCTGTCCATTGATCTTGGTGCAGAGATGCTGCTAAAGCACTGCTGATGGCCGAGCTGGTGGCATCTCCTAAAATTTTCTGAGGCTTTGTTCCAACAGCAGAAATAGGTAGGGGATTTGGATTGACCATCTCTGTCCCGGGCTGACCCCAGTGTAGGGACCCTGAGTACTGACCAGTGCCTCACCATCTTGTTCAGGAGAAGCAGGTTCATTGCAGAGGGACTGACTGGCAGTGCTGCTCAGTGATCAGCTTATTAATGCTTAGATGATTGTTTGTGTTCCTTACAGTGGGAGGGGGCAGATTAATTTATGCTGCTTGGGGAAAATGTAAATAGTTACAAATTTCCATCCTACCGTCCAAGAAAGACAGCATCGTTTTATACATTTGTTTTGGTGCATTATAATTATAATCACTATTCTGGAACATTATTGGAAAAGTTATTGTTTTTTCTAAAATGTTAAGTCTTTTTAATGACTAAGAAGTTAATAAGGGTCTTGTTGTTCTCATTATTCATTTATTATCCAATTACTTCACAAAATTGGTTCTGAAAATGTAAAACTTATTTTTATGAAATAACAAATGGTACGATTAAGTTTTAAAGAGTGGATTGTTTTTAAATTCCTGTGGAGAATATTAAAATTGAATTAAAAATGTTAAATATGGAATCTGAAAATGAACAACAACATTAGAAGGGAATGAAAACAAAAAAAAGGAATGAAAACAAATTCATAAATTTGTTGATAGTATGTGGGCAGGGAAACATTAACCCTTTCACCACTGCACTTGAAAACATTTGTTGTCCCCACCTTCACAAAGAGCTGGCCTGGCCCCCTTTGTCTACCTTGCCTCTTGCTCAGAGTTACGCACTTTAGGACTATATGGCACCCTGAAGAGTTAAACCAGCCCAGGTTTTGGGGGGCTGTAAAACTGAAGCGATTGTTGTCATCAGTGGAGCTCTGCTGGTGAAGATCTGGGGTTAGTGCGTGTAATCATCGATTTGAAATTTAGTGTCCTTTACAGTTACTTGCCTTTCTTGGATGCACACAACGGATTTCTGGTTAATTGGATCCAATTCTGTATACAGATGGAATTTTATTGATTTGTCAGTCTGTAAGAAATGAAATAAAATAAGCGTTCTGATGTTTCTATAATGAAGTGGAGTGAGTTCCTTTTTCATGAAGTGACTGGGAACTGAAGTCAAAATCCTGCTGTGAGAATGGCATCTTTTACATCTTGTACAACAAGACTGTGCCCTGTTGGGCTCCCTCAGCCAACTGTCTTTTGCATTTGAGAGCTCTGTCATCTTGATAATTAAAGAAGAAAAAGGCAATAAGAAATGTGACAGTATTCAGTTTTCATAATCTGAAATCTCCCCTATGTATCTGAGCAAACAATTTGAGAAAATTTATTTGTTAAAATTCTCATCTCCATTCTAGGAAATTTGAAATTGTTTGTTGAACTTCTTCATGAAACTGCCTGCCTGAAAGGTAGTTTGCCAGCAATGAATGGTCCATATTCAATAGTGAAACTCTGCATACATCAATGTCCCATAATTATGTAAGTTAGGTCAGTAGAAGGGGTTAAAAAGAAATAAAAAAGAAAGCAGGGCTTCTGGATCATGAATTTTAGCTGATAGTCCCTGTACCCTGTTTGCCAGTGGCATGTTCAAATTTAATATTCATTTTTCATACTTTTCATTCAGAAAAGGAGAAAAAAGAAAGCAGTATTATTAGAAATGGACAGTAGCTCATAGCTTTGAAAATCTTTGAATTTAAATCTTATTTTGGATTCAAATATGAACATTTTCCTGGGCCCATTCTTGTAATAGGATTTCTAAGATTCCGCAAAATAGTTCAAATTAAGAGTTAAAGTCACTGATGAACCTGTTCATGGCCTTACATTCTTTAAATATTTGCATTGAAGGGCAAGGTGATCTCTTTCTATGTATGATTATTAAATCTTTTGATACTAATGAAAATTTACACACAGATTTGCTTGTGTATAAATTTATAAGTCTTTTTTATTACAGATGCATTGCTTTTATAATTAAAATACTTTTAGTAATATTTTATTTTCTCTCAAATGCTACTGGCACAAGAACGAATGCAAAACAGCTTCTAAGCTAAATTTTCATGTAACGAGTCCATATCTGGATAAAAGCTGCTTTGCCATACATAATATATAATAATTCTTTATTGTTTCATGCTCTGGTGGCAGCTGAGTAATTGTATGCCAAAAAAATATGGTCCTATCTTCTGCAGAGTCCACCAGCACTGTAACATTATCCACATGAACAAAAACTTTCCATTGGCATGCTGGTATTTCATTCTTTTAGCATATGGGCGCATAAACTTAGACATTTCCTAAAAGGACAGGAGATAAACAGTTCCAAGAAAAAAGTACAAGGAACTCAAGTGAAAATATTTCTCTTTATGCATCTTTATTACAAGGATGCCTTGCACACTGATTTATTAGAAAACATTGCCAGCTAATAAATTTCCAATAGCATACAATATTGTGACAGAACTAGCTATAAATAGGGTAGGTAGATGTTTTTTGTTCAAAATTCTGAGTTCAATCCAAAGTTAAAACATAATTTATCTGTTCTCTCTACAGCTGTTTTCATATACTTCTGGTAAACTACACAAAAAATGTGCCATTCTATGACCTTTAGCTGCTTTTCCCTGGTATTTCCTCTTGTCTCTTGGTGAAAATGGAGGCTGATGTTTTGCAGTCTGTATTCAGGACAACTTGCTTCTAGTTCCCCTTGTCCTACACTCCTTTCTCCTTGATTAAAAAGATTTGGTGAAATAATGATCTGAAAAGCCTGTATGTAAGGGATCACTGAAAGATTATAAAATGCCACAGAAAAAATGGAGAGAACATGAAAGTAAAGGGTTTGAAACTTTTTTTCTCACACTGTGTGGATCCAGAAACGTTTACTGTACTACTTATCAAAGAATAACCTCGATTTCCAGTGATGCTAAAGACAAGTTGCTCTGCTTTAGTTATGGGACTTAAAGTATGTCAGGACCAGGGAGACTAGGTTGCCCACTCCCAACTTATTATATTGAGCTTCCCACATGTCCTTGCCGAGCAAATGCCAAATATTCTCCTAGATAATTCATTCTGTGGCTTTCTTTCAAAATCGATACAAAATATCCTGCAATCCTATGGCATCACATGGGAGGAAATAGCTTCAAGTTATTCAACTCTGATTTCATTAGCACTTCATCAGTTGACTTTGCTGGTTGCTCTGAGTCTATGAAATAGTTGTCAATATGCTAATAAATACCTGTACTTGTAAAAACCTCTCTCCTCCTTTCTTTGTCCATCCTAGCAGAAGAGCAGAAATCTGTCAGCAGTACAGATTGTACTGCCTTGCCCACTAATAATGGATGTGGAGAGTATACAAACCTCATTGCCTGAAAATAGTCTGGCTTGGTGAACAAAAATAAACTTTCCGTTGCTCTGAGGTCCCCAAGTGCCATCTCAAGGACACAGAGCTCTTTTCCAGATTCCTGCTAGCCGTTATTAGCACAGTTTTCCACCTGCTGATGATATTTTCTCAGGACAGACAAAGTAATTCAGCTTTATACAAACTAATTCAGACTTGTGCAGAGCCCTCTCAGTTACCAGAGCTCAAGTATTTGCCTTAGAAAACTTCTTTCCTTTAGTGCTTTCAAAACACACTGAATTTGGGCATGATAAAACCATTCTTCAGCTGGGGTGTCTGACATCCTTAGCCTGACCTCCTGTGTCAGATGGTCCCATGTAACCTACTAGACTTGCCCATTATCCTTTTCCATTCAATCCTTTCCCACCTCCTGAATTGATTCCCAATAGATAGCACTGCAGCACCATGACCATCAAGATTTTTCTCTCCAAACTGGTCTGTAACTCCTCACTCAGAAAGGATGTCTCCTCCCATCCATTTTCCAAAAAGCAAGCGTCTGTTACTCCTTACGCTGTCCCTGATGTACGATAAATTTTCCTCAGCTCACACCTAACTCCACAGTGCTTGGAAGGACCGTGGGCAAAATGACTGGAGTGCTCAGACTGTGAGGACCACTAAATACCATGAAATGGAGTTGCAGTAAGTACCTGGAAGTTTTTTACAGTAACTTTAAATACATTGTGTACCTAATATTATCATAAACTCTACCAACCAGCTGCCATAGCTAGTACAACCCCACCTGAAACCAAATTCAGGAAACATAAAATTTGTTGTTGCTTTTCATGCAGAGTCACAAGCTTCTAAATCCTGAAGAAAAGAAATGGCTACAATATAGTCCTTCCTATGGTTGGCTTCTTCACTTCAAAGTGCTTGTTTGTTTTCAAAACAGAAAAAATCCATTTCAAAATAGAAATGGATCCTCAGCTGGAAACAACATTTTGAGACACTTCGCCACATCTCCTGCCTGTAAACTTAATCCTACCAATCTTTGAGGCTGTACTGCAATTATTTTAACCTTGATAATTCATTGGGAAACTTGTAGCTGGAAACAAGCAGCTCAAACTCTTCCATATCACAGTCCTTCAGACAGTCATCATTTTAGGGGGTTTCTACTCCCATAACAGCAGAGAACTTTGAATTCACAGCAAGACAACACAAAACCTCCCTGCAATCATGTACACACCAGAGACAAATACATATTTGCATCAGAACTCGGATTAAGTAAGCACACTTGCTCCTCAGTTTTGTCCTGGAATGATTGCACTTGTTGATTGAAGGCTGGAGTTTGAGCTTAAACAGTAGGACAAGTGTAAGATGTTTTGCTGGGAAGACCCTCTGGCTTCTAACACCGCTGAGGTCATGGTCTAATCACAGTGGGAACCCTGATTTAACTGTTTGCATTGCCCCTCCTTGCTCTTCTTGTTGTCATGAAGCTTCTGGGAACTGTGTTAGTCATCTCTAACCTGCTAGTAAACCTATCTAAAATTTATGTAGAAGGGATACAGGCTATGTACAGAGCATGTGAAATTCTCTTGGATATGAGGCTAAACTGCTAATATTGGGCCACTTTCCTCATATATCTTGTGCATCAGTCATCCTGCATGACATCTGTTGGGTTACATCTATGTTAGTAAATAAAAACAGGTTCTGGTCAGAAGTGCAGCACTGGCATATCCCTGCCTATAGTGATCAGCTAGTACCACAGTCCCTGTGTGGTTTTGGCCATGATAATTGTGCAAACAATATGCAGGCCTCATTCAGGGGTGTGGGACAAGACTGTTCCCATCAGAGGATGTGTGGGCAAGGCCAAGTTTTCCTGAAATGGTGTGAGAGTGTCAGGAGCAAAGACAGTTTGACTGAAATCCCAGGCCAGATGCCAGCTGTGGGTCTTCTTTACTGACTACTAAGGACATAGCTTTAAGTCCTTACAGTGATGGAGGTTCAATAAAAAAAATACTCATCACTCACAGCAAAAGGACAATCCACAAGCTCACAAAGCCTTTTGGCTTTGTACTTCTCCTGCACCTGCTAGGAGTAAAACTGTACTTCTGCCCCTTCTCGAGATCTGTGTGAAGTTCAGTGTGATGAAGGACATACTTGCAAACCACACTCCACACTGAGAAACTCAGTTCCACTGTGACCATACTGCAAAATGCTTTATGACAGAGCAAGCCTAACAATTGGGCAGGACCAAAATTCATGTCAACTGCAGCTCTTCTCATCCTAAATCCTCCCCCAAATTCTAGCATTGCTTCAAGCTCAGCTTCTTCATTCGAGATACCTTTCAGTCTGAGGGTTCAAACCAAGAGCAAATTTGTTCCTGCAGTCAATAAAGCAGCTGCATGCTGTCAGAGGTCCCTCTGTCTTTTCAGAATATCTTTTGTATCACAGTTTAAATAAACTCCCTGGAGGAATTGGGTCTTCTCCAGTGTCTCCATCGGCTTGACAGGAAATAGAAAGGAGCATTTTTTCCCACTCAAACTGTCTCTCTCATACACACATTTTTTTTCTCTAGCATTAGTCCCTGATGAAACCAATTTCCCATATTGTTCATCAGATCTGTTTCCATTCACAAACAAGAGGGAAGGGGTATAAACACACTCTATTAATCAAATGGATGAAATTTAAGCAAAACTTAGCTTCAAAGAGCACACTGTGATTCAAGAAAACTCCAGCCCAGACTTGAACTGTGCTTTTAAAGCAAGCTGGAGGCAGCATACAGTCTATTTTGCTATTAAACATATCAGGAAGACACCGACTAAGCAAGATTTATTCTATCTTACCCTGACATTGTTTCTCATTAGCACGCTGAAGACAGTTCTTGCTCAGACAAATCAGTGAACCTGGACAGAAATAATTTCCTTCATCTAGCATCCAAATTGTTTAAGCTTTTTTCACTACAAAATTTAAAAAATCCAGTGCAGACCTCGTTTTGATCTGGGTAACATTTCTAAGAACTATTGGCAATTGTAACAGAGGCAAAAAACTCTGCATTCATTGTCTGGATATCTTTTGTCCACACAAATGATTTTGCTGTAGGGAGTGATGTTTATTCTCCCCCAGATATGGATTCAAAGGAAGTTTCAGTAGCAAAGTCACATGAGACAGTAAATAAAAACCTACCAGGAGAGACTAATACACAGAAAAGGTACCCAAGGAACAAAAGAAATCTTTGCCTCTGTTATGGTTTAACCCAAACCAGCAACCAACCCCGACACAGTTGCTTACTCACTCTGCTCACAGTGGGATGTAGAAGAGAACTGGAAAGATGAAAGTGAAAAAAACGTGTGGCTTGAGATAAAGACAGTTTAACAAGTAAAGCAAAAGCCATTCACAAACAAATAAAAACAAGGAATTAATTCACCACTTCCCAGGGGCAGGCAGGTGTTCAACCATCCTTGGGAAAGCTGGGCTCCACCACATGTAATGATGACTTGGGAAAACAAGTACCATCACTCCTAAATGTCCCCCCTTCTTTCTTCTTCCCCAGCTCTGTGTGCTGATCATGGTGCCATATGGTATGGAATATTCCTTTGGGCAGTTGGACTCAGCTGTCCCTGCTGCATCCCCACCCAATTCTTGTGCATCCCCAACCCCTCATTGGTAGGGTTGGATGAGAAGCACAAAAAGCCTTGATGCTGTGCAAGTGCTGCTCATCAGTAACTAAAACACTCTTGTGTTATCAACACTGTTTTCAGCACAAATCCAAACCATAGCCCTTTACCAGCACTATGAAAAAAAATAACTCTACCCCAAACCAGCACAGTCTCCTTTTAGACTTCTAGAAATACTGTCAACTAAAATGGCATTTGACTTCTGTCTGTAGTATCACTAATAATTCTCAGAAACTGAGTCAGTGTCAAAGCATTTATTTTTAAATAAACAAATACAAAGTTGTAGTCCCAGTTCTGTAGAATTTACCTAAAAATAATTACTAATACTCCTGCTTTCCTAGCAAAACACTTTTGAAACATGGTAGATTGCTGGCCACATAAACTTAAATCGACGTGAAAGGCACAGCTGTGGAGCAGTCAAATACTCAGCATCATCTTTGTCATCCTCTGAGAATACTGCTTTACCTTATCAATACACAGGTTGTCTTGTTTGTGCTTCAGATTTTATAAGCTATAGTGGTGATACTGTGATGATGGCAAATGGTGGTTTTTATGCTATTCTAAAGTAGAAGTGTGTTTGCCTGACTGCAACATTGCTGACAGTAACTGTGTCTGGAGGTGGCCCTAATAATGCAGCTTACTAAGTCTGAATCTGTGTGAGGGTCTTATAGAAGTATAGACTGAAAGGCAGAAAAATGCAACATGTGAAGAATAAGAAGATCAGCCAGTGAAATTTCCAAAGTGCACAAATATCAGTCAATATATTACATTCTTTGTCCTTGAGGTTCTGGTTCTTCATAGTTACTAGAGCAGACAGATGTCCGTTCTCAACAGAAATAGGCCAAGCTGCTTTTAAGTGCTATTATTTTTGGCTATATACACCTCAGTTAATTAATTGCCAGGTTTTTATGGTAATCCAGCTAGCAGTCTCTATTTCAGTGACACAACATCCCTGATGATTAAAAAACAGCTGCTTTATACTGAAGTAGAGAAGAGCTGGGGTGAATCACCTTCTTTCTTAACACAGTTAATTGATTTGAATGAATAATAGTACTTTTTTTCCCTCTGGAATATGCTATTACTCAGCTTACTACATTTGGCTTATTCAGCATTTCCAAAGTAAGAGAGTTTGGAGACATCTCTAGTGTATTTTATATAATAATCCCCCAAGGTGGAAATCAGTTATTTGATATTTTAAATTACTGATGCTCCTCAACTACATACATATCTGGTTGCACTAGCACTAAAGTTGACCTTGTCTTCCTCAGCAGATGAGAGAAGAACAAGAAAGCTTCTAACCTTTGGGTTCTCAGGTAAATGCCCTGCTCCAAAGTGCACTGATGTCACTGGAAAACTCCCATTGGCCTCAGCAATTTTTATGGAAGCTCTTGGATGGTTGAAATACCCCACACAGTAAATTGCCTTGTGTACTGATTGATTGAGAAACTTTATCTTTGGTCTCTACATTTCCAAATGTACATTTCGAAAATGGACCACTGCACATTTGCCTTGAGCTTTCCCTTTGGAAAGACAGCTTTGGAGCCTAAAATCCTGACCCTGTGAGAGGATTATTACTAATGATATCTTCTCCATCTGCAGAAATTCTTGTTTTGGAAATCATATTGAAAGACGGACCCCGAGCAATCAATTTTTTTCAATCTGTGTCCTGTCAAAGGAGACAGGATGAAGAATCTCCAGAGCCTTTGAGGACAAGAATTCTTTCTTTAAGTTTTCTTCTCTTGGGTGTGTTTCAGTTTAGGTGAGACTTCTTTAAATATTAACAGAGAAGATTTTTCAAATTCTGAGGTCAAGATTCGCAAAATAAAACTGCATCAAGAAGATATCCCATGACTCCTAAAATCAGTGGGAACCCTTCTAGATACAAGGAGCTACTTCCCACCTGGTGTTGTAGGGAATAAAAGTATGTTTTAATTTCGTAGGCACTTTTCAATCTATCCAATGGAAAGAGCACCATCCTGTCTTCCCTTCTGCCTTAGACAGCTTGTTTCACATTATTAAACTGTGGACCCCTTCGCCCCCTCCAACAACCTTAACTTGTACTACTCACAGTGACATTTCAGGAAACATTAAATTAAATAGAGCCAAGCAACATGGTTGTGCAATTCACTTGATCGAGTGCAAAAGGATAGGAAGCCAAGCCAACCCCCACTGAGGTCTGAAATTCATGGAGCAGACAGAACTCCCTCTTCATGCAGTGTCTCCAGATTCCCAGGCCTGGTTGAAAGTCTTCTTCTATGAATAATAAGCCTGTTGGTGATTTCTAAGCAGCAAACTTTCAAACAGAAGTGCTGATGGGCACTGTACTGTATCACATAAGCTAGACAACACCTAGGCAGACTCTAAAGGGATGCATTCATTGAGATGAGAAACTATATGGTGATTGAATGCTCCCCTGTCACTGTCTTCTCTCACTTTGCACAGTATTTAGCCTTCAGATGCTGTTAAATTTGGATTTTAAAAAGTTTTTGTTTTAAAGAACTTATCTGCAATCACAGCACAGAAATATATGAAGTCTAGTGGTGAAGGTGCCAGTGAGACTGATTGATGCAAAAGTCTGGTTTTGAGGAGGGGAGGAGGGAGAGCGGATTCCTTCAGTTGTGCTTAAAAGAAACAAACTTAAAAACAAGACAAGAAAGTTGAGTGGAAGCTGAAAGGTTGAGTGCAAGCTCTGCCAAGATTTTAAAAGTTACAATCTAATGCTGGTACTGCATGTTTTCTTAATGATTGAGAAATCAATCATTTTTGTACATGGAGCTCCTAGCACAGAGACAGTGTAAGTTAACAGTGTATTACAAAGTCAGGGAAGTGATTAAAAAATGATTTGCTATTGGTATTTTGACTGAAGAAGTAGAGAAAAAAAAAAAGTCTTAAGACACGTCTTTACTGAAACATTCTTTGTCAAAAGTCTTCCTTACTTAAACTCCAGAAAATATCTGGCCAAGTTCTGCCTGTTATACTCTCATTTTTATTTCTGAGTAAGACTGAGATGTGTATTTTGACTCTACTACCTAGCTGCATCCTGCACTTGTATGTACGTGTGTGCATCTCTTGGACATCTTAAAAAACCTTCCAGGACAGACACTCTTCAAACTTGTTCCTGTAAAAGCTGTTTGTCTCAATGGACTCTCACACTTTTCCCCATTTGGATGTTGAAGTAGCTCTCTCAAAATCCTGCTCATAAAGGAAGCAGGAGACTTAAGGCTAAATAATCCCCAGTCTGACTCCTAATGTGAAGTAAGTTTAGACCAAAACCTACTTTTTAAAAAGAGTGGAAACTTCATGCAGATCTTGAAGACTTGAAGACAGTTTTGCCCTACCTTTTAGAAGTAACAAATATAAAATGTACACAGGATACTGCAAATGGGACTGTTTGTTATCCTTGTGGAAAAGGGGAAAAAGAAAAAAAAAAAAACAACAACCCAGGATTTTGGAAGAAAGGAACATCTGTGAAGTAGGGAAATAAAAACTGCTTCCTGAAAAGACATCCAGAAACTTCTGAGATCTTCTTGGAGGCCTTCAGGGCTGTACCAAGCCTCCCATGACCACTCAGGAAATCTTACTGTTGCTTTAATCAAAATTGCTGCCTCCAGTTTGGAGGAAGAGATATTAGACTCATATCTCATATTCTCCCTCTTTAATCTGGTGAAGTTGTAGCTCTGTTGTCTGCACACTTTCTGGTTGTGAGTTTCTGATGACTGAAGCCATGACTCACATTTCCATGGGGTCACCAGAGGGATCCTGCTGGTTTAAAGGTCATGGCTTTGTCTTTGGACTTAGGGATGGAAAGATGGACAAAATTAAGACAAAGAAAATTCTTTCTCTCTTCCCATGGCCCACATGGCCAGATGACATGATGTGCACCTCACAGGGTATCACTGCTCAGAGACAACCAGGTGGCTCGGACAAAGCTGAGATGTCCCAGTTTGGAGATGCTAGCTGATGGTCAGGATTGCTCAGGTCAGGCAGCAGAAGTGTGGTGCAGGCTGATGTCCTCTGCCTGCACCTCAGGGCTCAGAGCAGGGTCTGACCTGACCTCCATCCACAACAATTTCAGATACCTGTGAAGAGCACTTTACGTTTTGGTGCAGAGTAGTGTACTATCCTGAACCATGCTTGTCCGAGCAGCACTAGAGCAGTTAACTTGAGATGTCAAAACAGCTATATTTTTAAGGAAAAGAAATTAATTTTTATGCCAGACACAGGGGACAGTTTCATTTTTATGCTGCTAATGCAGTATCAGAATTGCCTTTTTGTATGCTTTATTCACAAACTGGTCTGAAGACAATTTTTTTCTTCAAAGTGTTTTTTTTTAATGAACTATTTGTAGTTCAAATGAAGTTGTCCCTCCTCCAGGCTACACATCAGTGCCTCACTATGCACCAGTTACTCCCTTAATTTACAAGCTGTGGTAGTCATTGTGTTTTACTATGTTTTTAATTTATTTATCTTGGAAAGATCCACCCAGAGTCAGTGTCTTTTTTCCCTCCATTCTCACTAAGATCCTGCTTTTTGTACAGATTATGACTGGGGTATAAAGCAATCAAAGTGAGATTCCCAAGTTTTTGAAGCACTTGTCTTCCAATGACAATTCACCTAAAAGAGGGACCGAAGCAGCAACATGACATATGACGCTGCTAGCATGATGTGTCATAACACACCCTTTGCAGCTAGCACTTTTGAAGGAGCACTCTGTATTTGACTTCACACTGGCTGACCTACATTAACCCTGTGATTTCTCCAGAGTTTCATAGTCTCCATCTAACTGGTTTTGAATGTCTTATCTCTTTTTATACTGATCCTATAGAAATATTTTAACTTCATATTTAATGCTTGCTCCTCACAGCCATGTTATAAATTGGGCATAACTTCTGATGAAGATCTACTGCTGTCTTGATCTTCTAAGATCAAAACCAGGTTTCAAACAACTTTGAGAAATCTACTGTCTTAGTTGTTAGTGCTAACCCAAATCCTGGCTCCTTCTGAACCTTTCACTGGCTGATTAATTCTGGCAGATTTTTTAAAAACCTGTTATGGGTTTTCTTTGTGCCCAAGGAAAGCAGCATTTCTGCATGGAGTTGGAGACCCAAGTCAGGACTCCTCATTCTCATTCCAGGAACACAATATGCCCTTTGATGTGCATTTACTCAGCAGCACACAAGGTAAAGCTGACCAAACTCTTGTTTTGTGCACAGGTAATTTATGCACTGCCTCTGAGAGCACACAAATGACAGGACTTACATGTGTGAACCCTATTTGTGCATGAAATCAAGTGTAAATTTAGAGCAGATGGGGTCCTGACTCTAAAGTTATAGAATTTATGGCCAAGATTAATAAAAAAAAAAGAAAAGCCTGAAGCTAGTTTTACAAATATATTCTTAGGTACCCAAGGACCTGTTTTGCAAAAGCGAGGAACAACCTATAGCTCCCCTGAAACTAAACAGGACATATATGGGGGGATACACATATATATGTGTATTTGTGTGTTCTGGATCTATACAGGACATATACATGATACTTAGTAGTTCTTGAAAAGCAGGCTGCTTGTTTGGGTGCTAGTTTTGTGCCTAACTCGGTGGCTTTCTTTAAAAAAATTACTAAGCTGCTGCCTAATACAAGCCATTTGGTTTGATTATCTTATCAGCGAGCTGTTGCTGTTTATGTGAGAGGAGGGATCAGTTGTGGAGAGAGGTGGGCACAGACACTTACCCAAAGGGAATAGTGGGGAGCCTAGAGGGGTAAAGTGTGGAGGCAGCTGGAGGAAGGGACTTACACAATCCATTTGAAAAGGCCATTGTATGTGGCAAGTCTGGCTTTGTGCTTCAGGGATGACCATTTCCACTGTAATTTCAGTCTTCACAGAGGCGCAGCTCCTCTCTTCTTTTGCAAGTTGTCTCAGCCAGAATCCTCTTGTCTAAGCATAGTCGTTTTCCCAGCCACAAAACAATTCTGGGCTATTTATACATTATCTATCTATCTATCTATCTATCTATCTATCTATCTATCTATCTATCATCTATCTATCTACCTATCCATCCATGCATATATATATATATATACACATATATAAGTGAATCCTCTCTGCTTTCAAAATCAGAGAGGCAAACTCTTCAGCCTCTAAATCTGTGGCTGCCCCAGTCTAGATCAGTTCTTTTGTTGTACTCCCTTGTCAAGCCCTTGGACAAATTTTGGTATGTGTCACTGCTGATGGTGGGCTGCAATAACTAATGCAGCATAGCAATACCTTTTAAAGATGTTTACATATGTAAACACGTAAAAGATACACCCTTAACTGGTGTAGCTCCCCAACAAAGGTTCCTCAGAGCTGCAAGTTTGTCCTTTTTTTGAAATTTCCTTCAATTTATTCAGTGACTGCCTCTGTAAGCTTTGGACACAACTACTGTTATATTGTAAGCAATATATATATATAGGGTGTATTCCCAAAGTCAATGTTTAGAAAGCATGAGGAGTTTTAACTTCCCCACGCTTCCTTTTTATCTTCTGATTCCTCCTCTCCCTTTCCCATCTGTTCACATCTGGACAAGGTTCTTTCCTGTTAACTTTCCTTGATGGACTCTTGAGTCATTAGTTTTCCTCCAGGACCTGCTCACAAGCAGTGATGCAGCTGGCTGGGAGAGCTGTATGAATCTCATTCTTTCTAAATAGTTTATGATTTCCCTCAAGCCTGTGGAAATGCTTCTCTGGAGAGACAACTTCATGGCATGCTGGGATATTTGTCCACTGAGGGAACCCTGTCATGGTTATTGATGATTCTTTATTTTAAAAAATCCATCATAAGGGTGGAAAAAAGATCTATTGGAATGAGGCAGTCCCACTTGTTTTGCTGACTCAAGAACATTTAGTATGTATGAACTGAAATTGGTACGTAATAAAGTTTTCATAACTGAGCGCTGTGTGAACAATGTTTGGTATCCCCAAAGGCCGATTTTTCCTTTGAGCTCCAACCCATCAGTCTTTTTGTTTGACTGTGGCCTCTCTGTATCAGCAACTAAGAAGATTTTATGCTATTTTGAAACACAGCTACACGTCTTAAAAACAGGCAGGATTTTTTTTGCAGCACATAACATGACTCCTTGTTGGAATAAACAATCACGGATGTGAGTAAAGAGTTTTGAAGGTTATGGATATTGTACAAATGCTAAGGGAAAAACAGGGCAATACGTTTTTCTTTTTTAGTTCATCCTTTGGTAAATCCAACTACCTAAGGCTGTTTGAAAATCCCACCTTGAAGAATTCATAGCCATGAAGCTCAAGATATAAGTAACCAAAGTGCTATCCTGTTATCTCTGCTGCTCCCTCCCTTTGCCTGTAACACCAATCTGTTATGCCTTGCATTAAATTGCAACAAGTGCTTTGGGCCAAGGCTGTGACCTACTACGCACTGCTCTAGAAGTATTTTTTGCTTTAACAAAAACACTACTGGCCCTGACATCACTGCTACGGGTACTTTGGGAAGAGACAAGTCACCAGAAAGGATGCCCTTCCTAGAACTGACATGTGGTTTGTAGGCTTCTCCTGAGCAATTGGTTGACTCAGTGTTGTAAATGATGTAGTTCCCTGCCATGGCTGCTAAGGCTGCTCCACGTTCTCCTTGTTCACTGTGTGCTGTGCTTAAATGAACCTCACTGAACACAGAAAAAATTCATGGTGAGGTGGGACACTGCACTCACCATGCACAGCCAGGGAAAGCACAGCCTGCCTACCCACTGCATGATCTTGGCAGGAACATCCTGGTGTAGGCCAGCTCCTAGTGAGAGTGAGGAAGGGAAAGGTGGTAATGGGATCCACTCCTCCTTTGCTGGCTAAATGCAAGGATATCTTCCCCATCAGGGCATTTGTTGGAGTAGATCTGGAAATTCAGCAAGGGCAAAGCATGAGCCCTCCCGCTGTGCTTTATCTACTGCAGCATGGCCTTTGCTCATAGCTCCCTACTGTGTCCCTGGGTGTCAGGAGACAGAGAGTCTTTGGCACCGGTGTGATTGACACCCAGCACAGTGCTGCCTTGGCAAGATAAGGGCAACAGCCCACGTGCTAGAGTTCCAGGTACTGCCCTGGGCCACAGTGCTCTGTGGCTTGGGTGCAGCCATCTGCATAAACCAGGCTCTTCTTCAAACTATGAAAAAATTTCTACCTTAATCCCAAGACTTGTTGTCACTTGGCTATGGCTGCCCTGGCAGCCGCAAGGGGTGAGGAGTCCCATGTCACACACTGAGGTGAGGGTAGAGCAGCTGACTGCTGACACCAGAGTAGATGACTCTGCTGACTCCTGCCTCTGCAGGCTGGCGAGGACTGAGTCTTAAAGGAAAAAGAAAAAATTAGGCCAGACTTGCTGACCACTCCCTGATTTCGGCTGGTGTGCTAAGATGGCTTGAGGCTATTACAAATAGAGGGACAAAGAGATGTAAATGTCTTCTTGTCCCTCTTCCCTTTCTTCCAGATAACATTCCCCATAGCACTCAGAGATTCAGAAATCAAAAACCTAAATCAGTGGTGAAAAATGTCCCCAAATTTAAATACAAGCTCTAGCTTTCCTTTGCTATCTGGCTTGTGAGTAGCTTTATAATTGATGTGGCTGCTCTTCACAGTTGCAAGGGTTGGGGTTGTGTTTTAGTTTCTTCATAAAACTCAGGTTCTTGGGTAGACAAACCAAGTGACTCCAAGAGCTGGAGCATTATGGAAAGAACCAAATACTGCTGAAGCCTGTGACAAAATTGCAAGATCAGGAAGTCTCGAAGAGTCTCAACCCTTGACAGAGTCTGACTTAAAAACCAAATAAATTACAAAGGCCTACATTACCTAATGCATATGAGAAAGCGCAATAAAATTGTGAGCCATTTCAGTTCCTTTGTTAGTGACAGAATCCCATAGCAATTTCCGGGACTGTAAAAACATCCTAATAAATTTCCAGTGTTTCCTCAAGTTGAATGAATCACAGAAATGCTGCTAGCCTTGAATAGGTTTAGCATTCACATCAACTTCTCAATGGAAAAGTCAGCTGAATCATGGTACAACTAGAAATGAGTTGTAAATCATGGTTACAGGCCATATGGTATGGAGGGCTGTTTAACAACGTCACCAACAATAAGAATCCTCCAAGATGGAAGAAAAGACTTAATCGACAATGGAAAATAAATAGGTAGACAAAAGGAAAGACCTCACCCTCTGACTAGACCTGTAGCTTGAGTGAAAAAATTTTAGGAAATCCTTAGTGGGACAAGAAATAATCCTCAGGATCCAGCAGGTTGTTGGCCCTTGTTGAATTTAGAAGCAAAACAGTGCAGTGCATAAGGCCATGCATGGGAAGCACGTCTGCCTGGTAACCAGTTTTGCCGTAGGATGGCCAGTACACCTCAACTCACTGTTGTCCAATTTCTTGCTGGAAGCAGCTGAGCTTGAAAATAGTCTTGCTGTCTAAGGACAGCAGGAGTACTTAATACTTGTAAATCTTTGCCTTAACTGCTGTCCCCTAAGTCAGGAAGGCTGCAGAACATGTAAGATCAGTCTGTATCACTGGGGTGCTCAGGAGGTCTAATTTCAGTTGCAGTATTTGAGACCAACCTTGGAGACTCCTCAGGAGAGTCATCCTTTTTGTGTAGATGGTAAGATGAAGATAAATGCTTTTTGGCAGAACGTCACGTCTTTGCAGTGTTTCCTTTCAGATGCCGTAATGACACAGGGTGGACCTAGGGAGAAGTGATAGGTTAAGCCTTTTGCTATTTCAGCTAAAATGGGACAATTGTGGGACACAAGACTCCTGAGGGTGATGGGAACTAGTGGAGGAAGTCCTTTGCCGGGTAAAAGGCAACCCTTTTCTCTGAGGCCAAAGCAGGAGCACAAGTTACAAGGCAGGAAGCAACACCAGTAGTTGCCTGCTTTCCTGACAAACCTGTCAGACCCAGGTCAAGGCAGGGTGACCCAGAGGAGGAGGAGTGGACTAGCTACTATGAGGTGGTCCAGAAAGAAAACACAGGAGTAGGGAATCACACGTAAGGATCCCAGCTTCTGTGAAGTAGGTTTGCTGTGGTGAAGGCTTTCAGGCAAGAGGGGTGTGATCCTCGACAGGAGGCTCACATCGGCATATCTGCTGGATATCTGCAAGAGCAGCAGTGCACTGGAAGCCTGCTAAAAGTGTGTTAATCCGGAAAGGCTTTCGAAGAACCACGATAAAAAATAGTGTCCTAGGTACATGGTGGGTGAGCATGCCTGTCAGCTCAGCCTGCCCTCTCCATTTGCCCAGCACCCCTGCACTCCCCACTAGGTGCCAGTATAGGAGCACACCATTGCACGTTCTTCGGGCTGGGAGGAAAAGGCATAGTTAGGACTTTTCAAACATACATGTGTTTGAACATGTGTTGTCAAATATATGTGTGTTCATAGTGTTCTCAGTTTATACTTAATTCTGAGTATGCAGTAAGCATGGGGTCACCAGTAGTGTCTAAAGGCATCCCCCGGGCAATAATGCTATTAAATTGTTAGATGCAGCAGGACAGAGGGCACCTGGCTGCCTTAGTCTTAGGGTGGTCCCCACTGCCCCTGGGCAATTCGAGTCCCAAACAGGTTGACATGGACAGAGCCTGTCTGCTTCCATCCAGTTGGAAAGCAACCTCATGACCATACAGTACTTGCTGCTGGAAGAATATTTAATTGTCAAACAGTGGGTTTTATCAGAAAAAAACAAACAGGTTTGGGATCCTTTTTTCCTTTTTGAATCCACCTGGCAACAGGAATATATAAACTCCTACTCAGTATAAATAATTTTATAAACTGCTTTTGCACTTCACTATAGGTGCATTTGCAGAAGAAAGCAAAGTGACATCTGGGATGGAGGATGCCTGGTGTGTACCTGACTGAGTCTGAGAACTGAGCCACAAGATCACAAAACACACACATTTCAGGTACTTTTCAAGAAAAGTGCTGCTGCATAACTTGCACACCACCTCTGCCTGTACTCTGCACTGCAGAATTAGTTATAAAATTAAGCGAATAAACAGTGAATAAAGTAATAAACAGGATAATACTCTGTTACAGACCACCATGGGAACAAACAGTTTGTTGAAGTTTTGATGCCTGTCAAGTCTTAAATCTTTCTGAAAAGAGGTTAAGTTGCTTTGATTTCTCTGTTACCCGTGCCAAAATAAATAGAATGTGCTCAACTGAGGGAAAACAAATACTTGAAAATAACGAAAAATCAATAGTGCCCTTGTTATTCGGTAGCAGGTATACAGATCTAATCTGACAGGCTGTATTGAAAGTGTAAACTGAATGCTCACACACATGTATTAGTAATGTCAAGATGAAATGTTAGCTTAAATCCTATCAATTTGGTTTATAGGACAGAGAGGAATTACTGAAGTAATTTTACCTGAACACCCTCCCCTCCTTCTCTCCTCCCTATTTTGGAAACGGAGGCTCTCAATAGAGTGTGTATTTGTGTGTGTTTAAAAACATTTGGATTTCAGGTACCCTTCTTCATTACCATGAAGGTTTTAGTATTGCCTCAACCTGTCAGCCTCTCCAGTCAGGAAGAAATATTAACAGCAAACCTATTTGCACAGAGAAATTTAAAGGAGTCTTTCATTCTTGGCCTGATAGCATTATTCCCATGGGCAGAGGACAAAGAAATATACAGCTAAGGAACAATTTCACATAAAAAACACATCCCTTCATCCAAAAGCCCTGCTATGTGTCATGCTGTTATGGAGCGCCTACAGGAACTGCCTCTGCCCTTTTGTACGGAGCTGGCCTCTAGGCTCCACGCAGTCTGCAGCCACCAGCCCCACTCATCTGAGGGGACTATGAATCTAAAGAGATTCCAAGCTTTCATTTTCCAAACGTGTATATTTCTAGTCTTTCTCTACAGCAAATGGCAATATATTAGGGATGGCACTGTTTTTTTTCTCTTTAGCTAGATTTAAAACAAGAACAACATGCTGTCCTCCATGGCTACAACATGGGTAAGGAAGGATGTAGTGGCAGAAGAATGGAGGCAAGGCTTGCTCTGGTAGGTCTGATCTGCTTTCCAGCAGCCCAGGAGGCCTCCAGCAGTGGTCAAGTACAAGCTGCTTTGAGGGGAAGTACAAGAGGAACACAGTTGTACTGCTCCACTGTTTAAACTGAGAAAATGGCTTGCAAGACTGCAAATATTCAAAGAATATTTGAATATTTGTCTGTCCTGTTATTTTTGGAGCAGCATTCTCTCTGACGTGTGTAAGTCATCAGAACAGAATGAATCCAGTGATGATTATTTTCATCAGTGAAAAGAAATCACCAGGAGATTTGGTTTGGGAGTAGTCACAAAGAGAGATAGAAGGACAGGGACTTATTTTTGAGAATGTAGGCTGTGTCATGCACTCTCTGCTGGTAGTCATGGCAGAGACTGGGTTGTCACCTGGGAAGAGATTCTGCAGTATGGTGTGCCAATAGAGAGAGAGAGACAGAGAGACTTGAATGTATCATCTCCATTTACAAGACACTGCTCTGGGTTGTCCAAAATGACTCAGTGGACCTCATGTTTTCTCTCTGGGACACAGAGCTGATGAAGTTCTGGGTGCTGCTAAGGGCAGTGTTGGTGAGCAGCTGATCTCCCCCATGATCTCTCTGTTGTGTAGGGAACATCCCCTGGCTTTGTACAGGACAGCTCTTCTCCTGTGCCTCTTGGGAAAGGGTGACCCAGGCCCATCACTGCTTTGATCATCTTTCAGCCAGCACTGGCAAAACTTCAGAGAGCCCTGGATTACCTGGGAAGGTGCAGATGACCGGCATGCATATTGCTTAACTGCAGACAGTCATTTGGGTGACTAATTTAGGAGAACTATTGTCTCTGTTTAAGGAGTGCTTTTCCGCTAATTAAGGTTCACTATCTCATCCTGTTAGAGATTTAAGTTATACAGATGCTCTCTCTCTTGAGTACTCAAAAAGCACAAGGAGTGTCACCACACAGTTATCTTCTCTTCCAGATCTCCACCAAAGTGGGTACTTACAGGGAATATTTCCCGCTTTATTAACAGTGCAGAAAATTTTCGGAACTTTTTGTATCCAGGCTTACCTGATTTGGACCCCTTTGTCTTTGTTTCGGTGAAGCTTAGCAAACTACTATTCTTACTTGTAGCAATTATTTCCCAATAGAGAACTGCTTTGAGTGCCAGGGAGTCATTCTGTTTGCAAAGAGGCTGACTAGGTTATTGTAGGCTTTTGAACTCTCTAGCCTCACTTTGTAGAAACACAAAGTGCTGTGGGTGCAGCTTAGCTCAAGGTACCTATAACTAGCTGTTGATACATGAAAGCACCTAAGTAACACTATTATATCTATTGCTGTTTATAATAAATAGCACTGCCTTTGCCATTTTTTCCATGTCCTTTAGTGTTTCCTGCCCTCCTTGGGAACATGTTCTGCTATTTATGGTTGACTCAATCCTGCACTCCTGTAGTGGGCCAGGCACAGGCTGTCCCTCTAATCCATTCTTGGGAAATGGCATTACCCTTTTTGTGTGTGTGTGTGTGTGTGTGTCTGTGTGTGAACACCCCACCCTGGAATTTTCATAGAATAGAAAATGGGCTAAATCAATTAGAGCAACACAAACTGCAATTGGTTTTGCATGAATCTATTTGCGAGATAAGAATTATCTTCACTCCTCCCTCATGAACAATAACTGACAACATTACAGTCCTTCTCAAATGCCTTTTGATAGGTTAATGGGCCCATTTTGAGAGCATATAATTGCAGCAGTTTTGGTTCAAGAGCTGATGTGATGGATTACATCCCTCTTGATGCTTGGGGTTGGGATACAATACAGAGAGACTGCCTGGACCCTCTGGTGCCAGAGGGCTTAACACGGTATTGACAGGGCTGTGCATATTAAATCCAGATCAACCTTCTGAATGAATGCAGGCACATCTGAACTCTCATGGCTGGAAATCTCCTTCCATAGTCTTAAAGGAGTTATTTTTAGTAAAGCTTGTTGAAAAAAAAAAAAAAAAGGAAGAAAAAAAGCTCATAACCTTACTGCTGAGATATGAGCTGAAGGAAACTCTCCTGTCAGATCTGTTTCATATATGTTACAAGAACAGCAAAACAGAAAAGTTCATCAGGGTATTATTTTATTTTCCCTTTTTGTTTTTTTTAATTTCTTTTAAATTTATGGGATCTGACAAACCAGTCTGGAGGGTGCCAAGTCCAAAGGACTTGGAGTCTAGAGGTATCCTTCAACATCGGGTGATAGCTGCTGATTAGTTTTGGCAGGAATGGTTTCCTGATGCTCTGCAAATCAAAATTAAGAAACTCTGAGACTTCTTGGAAAAAAAATGCAGCAGTGTTTCTTGCTTTAGAAGTTCATACTGGGCAGTGCTGCTTTCCTAGGCTCAGCCTGGGTAGCTCCGCTAGGAAATGCCACGCTCACTGACTCTTTCCTTTGGAATGAGCCAGGATCTTCCCAGAGCCAGGTACGGAGCAATGCAAGGTGGGGTGAATGACGCTTTCTCCTACTTGCACAGCTGCCAGTTTCAAAAGAAATTATCTTTTTTTTTTTTTTCTAATTTCCAGAAGTTGTAAACTGTGATTTTAAAATGCAGTGTAAAGTTAAAAGCAATTGAAAGCACATAAATGAAAGAGCACCTAAGACAGTCTTTCATCTTGCAGGCCCACATGGCTCTGAGCAATTTTGTCATTTAAAAGATCTTATACCACATCCTACTGGTCCTGGTACAAACCTCCCCAAATCTGTCAGTAAATCTTTCATTCCTGCCTGACACCTTCCTATATGGCCCTTCATGAACACACTGGAGAGTTTGATTCAAGTCCAGTTTATGTAAAGGGAATTGTTTTGAAGGTTTTCCAATTGAGTGATAGTCTCCCATTTCATGAATTTAATGAGAAACTTGGTTTGCTTGTCTTGTTTCAAAGAAATTCCTATTGGAACCAAGTTAATTTTCTAATTACACCCTTCCCTATTGAATTAAAGCCTTGATTCAGATAGCCTGGTGTGTTTTGAAGACTTGTGTCTATTTCAATAACTTTTTTTGTCGAGTGCTTACAGCTCACATCTTCCTTAGGGCCCTCTCCTAGGAGCTGACAGAAACAGGTTCAAGACTTCAAGAAACCTGTTGCATGTAAGGTTTTTGGATTATGGTTCTCTCCTACACCACAGTCCAGTTCCCCTGACTCTTGGCAGTTTTAGGGTAGGTGATTGTCTCTTGACACATCTTCAAGGCCCTCCTTGTACTGCATGCCAGAAGCCCAAAATTCAGAATTATTTGTAAAATTAAATTGGTATTTTTCAGTTATGCCTAATGTGCAAAATTAATAAGTATTGAGATGGAAAATGTGCTTAGGCCTTGCAGAATCACAGAATCAACTAGTTTGGAAAAGATCTCAGAGGTCATCAAGTCCAACATCTGACCTATCTATTAGACCATCGCACTGAGTGCCACATCCAGTCTCTTCTTAAACACCTCCAGGGACAGTGAATCTACCACCTCCCTGGGCAACCTATTCCAATGTCTGATCATTCCCTCTGTAAAGAATTTCTTCCTAATGTCTAACCGTGTCCCTTGACACGACTTAAAACCATGCCCTCTTGTCCTGCTGTTGGTTGCCTGGGAGAAGAAACCGAGCCCCACCTGGCTACAACCTCCTTTCAGGGAGTTGTTGAGAGTGACGAGGTCTCCCGTGAGCCTCCTCTTCTCCAGGCTAAACAACCCCAGCTCCCTCAGCCTCTCCTCACAGGACTTGGGCTCCAGTCCCTTTACCAGCCTCATTGCCCTTCTTTAGACATGCTCCAGCACCTCAATGTCCGCCCTAAATTGGGGGTCCCAGAACTGGACACAGTACTCAAGGTGTGGCCTCACCAGTACTGAGTACAGGGGAAGAAGCCCAAAACATGATGCTGTTCATGATTCATTTTTTTTCTGTATCAAGTATGCAGGAATGTTTTAGGATAAAAGAAAGGCCAATTTCCAGAAGAGGAAAACACTGAGACCAGTTGTTTCTGGGCTCAAAACCACAAATGGTCAACAGTTCAGCTAAAAATTTATTTTCAGAAGCTGCTAATCAGTTTTCCAGTTGAAATATATAAAATAGTACAAGAAAATCTCTCCCCTTCCCAAATTTCCTTTAACGTGAGTTACTTAAATCCCCGTTCACCTAGTGAGACTTTCCTACTTACAATATCCTGGAGAATATATACAAGAGGGAGTCATGTCACTTCTTGTTCTCTAATATTTCTGTGAGTAGTCAAAAGTAGGAAATTCTGAAAATGTTATAAAAGGTTTTATTTAATTTCTGTGCAGTCCTTCTCCATTCAGACCTTCTGACACTAACACCCGTTTCACTTCTCTCTAACCTGTTTTACTGCTTGCAATCTCCAAAATCATACTTAAAGAAATTATTCATGCTGCAGCTATGGCAGGTGTGTGAACTAGGATAATGCAAAGGTTTGTTTGACTATTTGCCCTGACATTTAGGGATGCAAGTCCTCCCTGGAGGATGTGGTAACCATCCATGGGAAATAATCTTTAGCAATGGAGAATCCTTGATCTTGCTCAGATGCAAAGGGATAGTCTTACTTTCTGTTTTGTTTGAAGAAATAAAATACTGCTTTTTACTCATAGCCAGTAATAGGCAATAATGGCTCTTACTTTGGCCTAATGGTTCAGATCTGCAAGATACAGGTGCTTGCGTCTGATGCATTATAACAACACTCTACTTAACAAGACTCTGGTTGTCTCCTCACCTTGTGGATGAACCTATTCTCATGAACGAAGTACTGTATCTTATACAACTAACTAAAAATCAATGTTTTGGGTAAAGACCACCTTGCTTGCCATGTTAAGGCAGGACCCCCACTCCAGCATCTTGCAGTAGCTCTATTGTGTGTTACTCTATTTTGATTGAAAACTAATGTTGTCACCTAAAAGCTTCTCTTTTGCAGAGTTCTTTTGCAGAAAAATTTTTCTCTTTTGCAGAGTTGTGAAGTTTGCTGACAGATTTTGTGTGTCTTGAGAGACCTCTAATGATTGAGACCTTGCAGACTCTCCCAGCAGTTTGTTTTCATTGCCACTATCCAGTTTGAATCTTCTTGATGATAGCTTAAGCCTATAACTTGCATATAAAAAAGTAATATAACATTCCCTTTCTCTTACAGCTTCTTTTTTATGTTTATATTTGAAGATGGCTGCCTTTTTTTCTCTCCTCCCTGATCTTTTTTCACCCCTCAGTTCATGCAGCTGTCCTTGGCTGATTTGTGTGTTCAGTGTCTCTGACCATTCTCATTCTTGCACCTTTCAGAGTTGTTCCACGTTTTTCTTTAACTGTAACACCCCAAACTCAACATATTACTCCTGGCAGGCACTTACTATGGCTTTTAGGCTACAACCCTCTTTATATATCCCAAAATGGTACTTGGGTTTGTTGTGATGGGTCTCACAAGTTTGTTAGGTGGCCAGGGTAATTCTTTTAAACATATAGCATTTAGTTCCTAGCATGGGTTTTATTAAATACCTAGCATCCAGTTTCACTTCTGATAACCATAAGCTGACAGGACATGCTTGCTAAGACTTTGATTCTAAATCTAGAGAAAGCAGGAGTGACAAAGGGCCATTGCTCTGGAGATTTTAGTATTTGTTGAGTTAAATGTTGCTGAGCAGTCGAGCATCCCCACCCTTGTCATGAATGAATCTGGAAGGAATGAGTTTGAAGTCTTGCTGTGGTTGACTATAAACCTTTATTATATGTGGGATGTTCCTTGTGGCGGGTGGGAGGTGGTTGCCTCCCAGAAGAAATAAGCAGAATTCATCAACTTACTCACTGCTCTGCCGAGCAGGGTGTGATGGGAGTAATTCAGGGTGCCTGGCACCTGCTGGAGCAGGGAGGCTGGCTGGCAACCATAAACCCACAATCAACCTTGATGCCTGCCCTCAGTGCAGACTGTAAATAAAAAAGGCACTTATTTTATTTTTTTCTATGGGGATGGGAACAGTGGTGAGAATAAACAGAAAGAATTAAAACCACCATGTTGCTGAAAACATGTGGTGGCATGCCCTCAGCTGCCACCACTGCCAGTCTGTTTCAGAGCTTTTTGTAACAATTTGTACTCAAGGAATGTTGGCTTACACCTTTTCCCCTTACCTCATCCTTACTGCAAGAAGTAGTGGGTATATGAGCAAATCTTTACATAAAAAAATAGGGAGCAGAAAATGGTGAAGACTCAGGGTAACCACTTAAATTTTGTTAATGCCAAAGGCTGCGTCTTGCTCCCCCCTTTCCATTCTTACCTCCTTTCACAGCTATATCAAGGGATACAACCATGGATGCCTTCACAAGGTCACTAAAATTTTTCTCTTTTTTTTTATGACATGTTCCTCTAACTGTATTGTTCCCAGTTAAATTCATTAGCCAGGGTACATAGTGCCTTTTTTTTATCCTTAAGGGGTGTGTATTTGAGCTATGGGCTACAATTCTCAGTCAAGTTGTTACTAACTACAAAGGCTATCATAAAATGCTCACCAAAGTCACCCATCCGACGTCATCATCACAGTCGGAAATTCCTGGTCCTTACAGGAATTGCTGGAGTCTCACAGCTGCAAGAGAGAGGGTAAGGAGGGCTGTGACCGTGTTGCTGCACCCTAGTGCCTCGTGTTGTAAGAGATTTGGTCACCTGGTCATTCTGGGCTGAATCTCCTCATCTTTTCTAAACTTGGAAAGTAAGCTGAGTGGTCCTTTTTGGTCCTTGCATGGACAACGATTAGAAATCCCAGCAGCTATGGATGCAGCTATGGAACCAATGTCACTGACCCTGGAAGTGCTAAAAACTCAGGGGATGCAGGCTCAGATTCTACTGGCTCTACAGACCAGCTGAAGATTTTAAACTGGTTTTGAACTGTATTTTCCAGAGTGTGGGAATATTCACAGCACTGATTTTAGCTCAAAGCTATTAGACAGGTAATGAAGAAAAGACTTTACCTATGTGGCTGTTAATTTTGCATTTTTATGTGCATTGTATTATATATATTATATAATTTATATATTTTGGAGATTGTTTCTCAGTGGACAGACGCAAAACTGTAAATCATCGCACACAGCTGTCTAGGTCCCAACACCTACATGGCACAGGAGATCGGGAGAACAGTACCTGAGGGCAGAAAATTAAGCATTCAATTAAATCAAGTTACCTTCCAGTGATTAGATTTTGAAAAGCTGTGATTTGCATCCTACTGCTTACTTGCCTGGGTGTGCCCTGCATTGCAAACTCAGCTCTTCAGCTGAAACATTTTTGCTCCAACGGTGTTTGGAGTTTGTACCATAGAATGCAGTAAAAGGCATGATTCATGTTACAATTAAAAAAACCCACCCAAACATCAAGGAAATGTATATAAAACGTGCATGTTCATAATGGTAGAATTCACTTTTACAAGTTCTTTTATGAAGAAGTGTTTATCCTGCCATAAAAGGGAGGTGCTAGATGGGTGTACAATGAATTCTTAATTATTCACAAACAGTTTATCCAGGTTGTGGACTAACTGTGCTGCAAAGGCCCTGACACTTTGCTGGCACTGTGCAAGGGGGTCCATCTGTACTAATGTGCTGAAGCACAGTGTTCCAGGATCCAGTCCAAAGCTTTATAGTGAACTCTGTGTGGCAACACCTCAGTATGCCCTCGCTCCAGAAAAATTTATCCTTGTGGTTGCAGTGTTGCAAACATACCTTGGGTTGCACATTAGCTAATACACCCTCTTGGAGCAGAGTGCAGAAATACCTAAGAGATTGTGAAAACAGCAGGTTGTATCTGGCAAAGCCAGGGCCAAATTAGAGCTGATAAGTCTGGCTAAACTTACGTTGACTCTGTCTGGAGTCAATCACAAAGTTGACCAGTATTCACTTTCAATATGTTCAGCATGCTAAAAAATGTACAGGCTGTGTCTAAAACACGTTCTTGGGAGTGACTCTGTGCTTCCAGACTGGATGCCTCTCAGAGTCTGTCCCAAGCCCCTGCTGAGTTGAAACCTGAAAAGGTAGCAGTCCCCTTCTGCCTCTCTTTCTCTGTGCAGGAGAACGGCCCTGCTCCTCAGTTGTGGTCCAGTAACAAGTCAAATTCTAGCGTTGCCCCGGCTGTGACACCACAGCGATTAAAACTGTGCCATATACACAGCTGATGACATGGTGCATTTGAAGTGTGCCTATGACAGATACATAGTTCTCGGGAAATGACCATCTAGAGCAAGCCTCATCCATTTAAGCAGCACAGTCCAGCATATACCACCATAAAGTTCCTGACATTGGGGAAGTCCCTGAGTGTGGGAGGATTTGACCCAGCAGTTTGCAAAACCTAAAAACATTTATGTTTATTTAACTGCCTCAACTTACTTTTTCACTTTTTCTGCTTAACTTCCCCCTCTTTATATGGTAATGAAGGAAATTAATACATCATAAAAACCTCAGAGGGGAAAAAGTCATAGATGAGTCACTGAAAATATTGATAAAATCACTGAATGAAGCTGATCCATAGCTTCCAACCTTCCTGTTTTTCTATGCCCACTCCTCTTGCAGATTCACAGACCCAGCTATGCCCCTCCTTGGTGTTCAGAGGGGGACCAGAGGGATTTCTTCACCTCCCTGTAGCGAGGACATATGCCAGAGTCACAGAGTCCCTTCCTCACTGTGCCAGGATGTCACAAAGTCTTTAGCACCTACAACAACCCCTGAAAATTCTCAGAGCTACTTATAGCAGCATCCAAAATGTCTTATCACACCCCTGTCTTGGTGACAAATTAAAACTGCAATTTGATTATTAACATCTTTCCAAATAAAGGTCTGGATCTCACTTCCCCTGCTGCTGACTGCAAAACTGGACTTGACTTTAGTGGAAGTAGATCTGGCCTCAGGGTATATTTAGAGAAAGCAAGCAGCAGCTATTTTCCTAGTGTTTATTTTACATTTCAGGTTAAGGCATTTGCAAGTGTGTTTTTTGCTGGACTTTGTATAGCTGGGATTGTGACTAACAGTAATAACAGGCAAAGCTGTGACTTTGCCCCAGCCCCGGAACAAGAGGCCATCCTGTCCCCAGAGTCATGCAGAAGGCACATGGTGACTCATGCCCTCATAATCCCTCTGCTGGGTTTCCCCTTGCTCCACAGGAAAGGAACTTTTTTCCCCTTCTGTACTTGGCACTGCACATGCTGGTCCCATAACTGTGAAGTGTGTTGACAGTGTGACACGGGTCAGGGTTTTAGCACCTAAGGGATGGTAAGCACTGGTATTTAGTGGGAAACTATGCTCCATTTTATTCTGCCTTGAGCACAAGCCAAACATGGATCATGGTGGAAGGCAGCACTTTGGGGTAAGGGCTCCATGGCACAGCTCCCCACAAAACCCACAGCCTGAGCAGTGATTTCAAAGGGCACTGTGATTTCCATCTACTCCCTCAGTGTCCATGTGACTGTCAACTGGCTACACAGTGTGTCTCTGCACCTTTTTTCTGGGGCAGTCTCAGTTTAATTAATTAATTAATGTATCTCCTTCCTTGCAGATGGGATCATCCTCAGGTGATGCTGTCCAACAGATCCTAGCACATGCATGTGTTGGCTTCCTGTGAGATTATGGCTCCAGAGCATTCATGCAGGGGCAATCTGGAAAGTATCTGTGTGACTAGTGATGATTGTGAGAGGCTTGGAAAACTGGATATTTTGAAAGCTTCCGTCAAGAAAGTCTGGCTGTGTCATTCCTCTGTGTCATGTTCAGAGAATCTGAACTTAGTTATGGTTGTTTGGACAACAGATAAAATGGAGTTTCTTGGACACCGTTCTTCCAAGCAAGTTCTTCCTCTTCTTTCATACCTTCCACTACTTATCAGCTCCACTTTTGTCTCTGATGGATTCATATTTAGGGAACTGCCTTTGCAATTGAATTGGGTTGCTATCAAAGCTCCAGGACACACCTATTTTGCTCACGTTAAAGTTCCTAGTTTTATCACCAAAATGTTCTTGGGCTCATTGAGTGACACAGCCTCAAAGACAACATACAGGTCTTTCACCAGACAAACCTGTGCTTCAAGATTGCACAGCACTTCGAGGAGATCAGCTTCTCTCAAGACTGAAGACCAATCAAGATGGGAGCTAAATCTAATGAAAGAAGACATGTTCTTTTGGAAAATGTTCAACTGTTGTCCCCTGAGATAAAAATTGTGACTGTTTAGAACATTTAGGTTTACATTCTTAGAATTTTTACTGATGCTAAGCTCTCACCATTGCATCATTCAGAAGTTATGCGTCTACTGTTGCTGGTCAGCTCGGAGACCTAACCTGTGGGACAGAGGATATCTCTACCCTGCAATCACGGCAGCGACTGCTGTGGCATCTGCATACCAGAGATAGCTGCATGGCCCTGAAGCTGCAGTGCATTTTGCAAATGCACCTGCATGCAAATGGCAAAAATAGCCCTTATGTGTCTAGCAAATCCCTCACTGCCTTCTTACGAAATTCCCCTGTCTCAAGCAAGCAAAATGACCTTGGGTAGTCCTTTTTTTTACCTCACTGACTAGGTGTCTGCATGGTTTCTGTATTTTCGGTCTGCACTACAACTCAGCAGTGGGTACCTTGTGAACACGGTTTCAGCACAAAAGTTCACCTGCTAGCACAGGACACGATTGTCTTTTCTCAGCCATATGATGAGGCCACGCTTCTTTAATTTTCTCTCCAGAAAAGGTAACAATACACATATTTGTGAAAATACCTATAATCTAAACCTCTAGGACTAATTCAGTGTAGTGGATCATACAGATACACTTTGACAGTCCTTAAACATCACTTATGTGGGAATTGACTGGAGGATTTCTTCTTGTTTTGGCATCCTGAGTAGGTGTAGGCTTTTTTTAACATCCAAAAAATTTGACTGTGTGACCTGTCAGAAGTGGGATTAGGTTGCAAGTAAGAAGATTCCCAAGGTTTGTGATTAACCCTCATGGGAAGCCAGTGGTGCCATGCACGTAAATAAATTTTGAGGGGAAAAAAAAAAAAAATCCCAAATAAATGTCCCCCAAGTCCACAAATTCAAAGTGACTTTGTGTGAAACTATTTCTCCATTCAGGCATCCTTGGCTGCCTGTTTTATGCTCAGTCACCTCTTCCCCGGTGCACAAGCAGTCCCCTGTGCCCAACAGGAGCTGGGGGAGCTGGCTGTGGTGGGGGCAGCTGATGAAGAGGCTGCAGCTTGACAACAACGCCGGCACTGTGAGAGCCGCCCCAGCTCTGCTGCTGAGGGCAGTGTAGGCTCATGGCATGCGCTATCTTCCTGCAGAGCTCCTTCTCCCAGCACATAAACAATTTTGTTTTTGTTTAAAGACTTTCCCACACAAGTGTCTGCCAAGTTCAGAGGACTGCTCTTTGAGATTGATCTTGAATTTTTTGGAAAGGGAGATGAGATTATATAATAAATTCAGTTAGTCTCACTGAGACAGTTGGGAGATGCTGTTTCAGACTGCAACTCAACAGCCAATGTAATTCAGAAAAAGAAAAAAATCCATAGAGAGTAAGTGGGGAAGGAACTCAATTTTCAATTTAGTAAGTCTAGTTTGGAAGCAGATTCACAAATGAATCATCTACACACCAGATGATGGCTGAAACATCCTCAAAACAGTAAACCTGAATAGATTTATTTATCTCAGAGTAACCAGCATGCATTTTTTTTTTAATAAACAGCTTGTTGTACACGTTGTTGTGTATCTATGAACTTGATGATCTCAGAGATCTTTTCTAACCTAAATAAGTCTATGATTCTATGATACAGTGGTTTTCACATAACAGTCAGCTGGTGATTTAATTATCCCTAGTCTTACTACTCTGACAATGTTGAAATTCCGGTTGTTTGCCAAGTGGCTAGGCCTCTTGATAGGTTCAAGTCTTGCTCTTCCAAATAACTAAGCACCCCAATTGCAATGTTTAGAAATAAAAGTGCAAGAGGAACATTCCTTTGTCCTGCTGAAAATTTTTTATTTCTACATGGTGGAAGACCTGAATTTTAGTTCAGTAATGTAACATTTCCGGAGAAATTGAAATTTAAAAGCACTGTGAAGCCAAGGAGCTGGTCTGACACTGGGACTGCATGGAGGCAGGCAGGCTGCACACTGTCAGGGCTGGACATCCACCACGGGTTCTCTCACTGTTTTTGGTGGAATTGAAGCAGTTTGGCAAACTAGCCTTTTCTCATGGAAATGCTGCTGGCAATGAGACTGAAAAGGGAGGGAGAGCTGTCAGACCAGCATCCCTGAGAGAGAGGGAACTGCTTACATACTCATCATCTCTAACCCTCCTGAGTAATGTCTCTCGTGGCCAGTGAGGGCAGGTATTGCTCTGCAGTGAGACAAACTGTGACAAAATGTACAGGCAGTATCACACTGCAACACTGCTTGGGTATCCTCCTGTCTCCTTTGAGCTGCCTTAGTGTTTCTGCAATAACCAGTTCTCCATCTGTAGAGAACACAGAGAATTAGTGAGGCAGCAGTAGTGGTGTGAGGGGGTTTCAGTGTTAGGAACTAGTCCTCTACAAATAAATACAATTAAAAAATATAGTGATCATTATGGTACCATCTAAGATGTCCGTAGGAAAATAAATTGATCTTAGAAATTGAGAATTTAATAAACTCTATTTGTAAACTGAACAGGGAACTACATCAGTTTCGCAGTTTTTTCACAGTTAATTATTTCTTAAAATAGGACTTGATTTTAACTACAGAAACTGTGGGGATTATTGGGAGCTAAAAGATCTTAAAAAATCTAAGTCATGGACCATATAACAAGTGGTCTTTTTTGAATGTGTAATTCAAGATTTTAGAGATATTATTTCAAGTTTTCTCCTCTTTCTACACTACTAAGCTTGTTTTCTTTTATGTGAGGTCTTTAATTCATACTGCTGGTACAGGCTACAAACTCTTCAGAGCATGTTTCTTTAGTTATTTAACATTTTTTTTTCCGTTACATTACAGTTTTTCCATATAAACCTAAAAAAAGCTGCTGTATTCTGAAGATAAAAGTGAAGACCCGTTTATTAACATACAGTCATAGAATCATAGAATATACTGAGCTGGAAGGGACCTACAAGGATCATCGAGTCCAACTCCTATCTCCATGCAGGACACCCAAAAAATCACATCATGTGCCTTAGAGAGTTTTCCAAATGCTTCTTGAATTCAGACAGGCTTGGTGCTGTGACCACATCCCTGAGGAGCCTGTTCCAGTACTAAGCTACAGTCTAGGTGAAAAACCTTTTCCTGATATCTGAGCTAAAGATCCCCTGACTCAACTTCATGCTGTTTCCTTGAGTCCTGTCACTGGTCACGAGAGTGAAGGGATCAATACCTGCCCCTCTGCTTCCATTCGTGAGGATGTTGAAGACCACAATGAAGTCTTCCCTCAGTATATGAAACTTCCATTTACTATTGTTTCCCTTAGTGGAATAAGTGGTTTGGCATGAATGTGACAGTGATACCTATCCTTTTTAACAACCAAAAAAAAAAAAAAAGATACTTAGTGTGCAAGTTGGATGGAAAGATGTTTGGTGTTTTCTGGCCACTAGGTATGTGAATAGCAATGAAATGACTGGAGCAACAGGAAGCAAGGAAGCAGGACAAGGGAGGCAATCCAAATAAGAAGAATATGCCAAAAGCCATGCCATCCATGTCACAAATTGTCTCTCCTCTGACCTCCTTCCCTTCAGGATCATGGTGGATCTCACCTCTCTCACAGATAAATATCCCAACTTCAGATCATGCCAGCTCTGGACTTATGGAGTGTAAAGAAACTTTAGATTTTCCTTCAAGCATCTGCAGCCCCCTCTGTAGGCCAGGAGCTTTCAGCCACTCCACCTGCCTCTCCTGGGCTCACCACTGTGCTCACTGCACACCAAGGCAATGAGATTTGCTCCCCAGGCTGGGGCTAAGGCAGAGCCTGTCACATCCTGCGGATGCTGCTGCAGGATGGGTCCAACTCCTTGTGCTCCTTCATTGCTTTGCCTGCAGGCCACCTACCAGGCCCAGACATGCCATTCCTCAGGTAGGGACACCTTCTCACATCTGAAAAGTGAGAAAAAAAGGCTCCTAGGAAACCTCAGGGGATTTATGCACCTACATCCTTCAGGATGTGTGGTTGCTTACTCAGAAGGTGATTTTTACTTTTTTTCCTGAGTCAGTGCTGAACAAGTAACTGGTTTGACACATCATTCAGAGAGACTGCAGTACTCTGGTTCTGCCTTTTGCATGAGCCTTAAATCAGACCTGCATTTTCTCAGGCAAAACCAGTCTGGTCCCAAGAAATGAACTGAGCAGCAAATGCAGCCAGCCATGCTTATCTTCCACAGCTTCACCTGGTTATATTAGCCATACCCTCTTTTCTTCAGTTGCTCTGTGGTGTCACCAAGCATTTTAAACAGTGGTGACAAAGTTAATTCAGGAGAACAGTGTCCCTGTGGTGTATAGTCCAGAGCTACCTCTTATGGATGGTCCTGTTCTATTAAAAACTGAGGAACAACTTCTGCTCTGTCGTTACACAGAGGAGAAAAATACTTTCTCTGCATATTACATACAGTTTATACCAAGGCAGGTAGCCCTGTGATTATGTCTTTTTCTAATTAGATGCTTCTGCATCCTTTAGATGCATTAATTTATCTGAAGACTTCTAGCAAATGCATAAAAATCTGAAAATCAAGACAGGCAATGAACTCCTTTCCTCCTTTGCCCTTTTTTTGTGTTGTTAGAGAAAAATACTTTAGAGCATCTGTTTCCCAAATTCCAAGCCAATCTACTCCAGTTGTAAAAATTTACAGTGTAATGCAGCATCTCCTAGAATCAGAGCTAATGAAACATCCCACAATAATATGATCAAATGCAGTTCCCATGAATAAAACTCTTTTTTCAGAATGGTTACTCTGAGAAAATAAATACTTAATATTCATACCTGAGTTTTCTTCTGGACTCTATACAACAGGAATGTTCAGAAGAGGCTTTAAAAGCCTGTTCTTGCTTCCTGATCAGCACTCCTACTGCAGACACCCACAGACAGGACCAGACGATACTGCAGTGTCATGAAAAGGCACCTCCAGAGAAATTTACATCCTCATGGTTTTAGCTGCCCCCAGAATTTATTAGCTGACAGATCACCACTTCCTGCCGTCGCTTCTGGAAGTCTTGGTCTTTTGATCATGCCATCATGTTCCTGAAATGTGCAAAAAAATGGAGGCTCTGCATGCCTGTTCTGTTTGATGAGCACAACATCCTGAAGCAATCCAATCTATCCATCATTTTTGGCCTGCTCACAGTGAAACAGGCTTGTTGATCAATTCTTACTTGTACTAGGTATCAGAACACCAGGTCTACCTCTGAGAGCCCAGCAATTTATCTCAGAAGTGATATGACAGAAATTGATGAGTCTGATCCTCCTGTTCTGCTGACATCCTGCTCCCCAGGGTCCACTGAATAATATATAATTACTTGTAATCAGTATGAATGAAAAACAAGGGGTGCACTTCTCCTTTGACTTAGGGCTATTTGCTAAGTAAAACTGAGGGTACTACACTTAGGGTAGTAATGGTGCCATAGCTAGGTATCTTACACAAAAACAGTCCTGAGAAAAAAAGATTTAGGTAGCAGCAAGTATTCATTGATTAAAATATTGTTTGTTTGTTTGACTGATTGATTGATTGATTAGAAAATTGATTTGAGAGCAGCCCTGCAGGGAAGGACTTGGGGATACTGGTGGATGAAAAACTGGACATGAGCCAACAATATGCACTTGCAACCCAGAAGGCCAACCACATCCTCAGGTACATCAAAAGCAGCATGACCAGCAGGTCAAGGGAGGTGACCCTGCCCTGGGCAGAGGAGTTGGACTAGATAATATCTGAAGGTTCCTCCCAAGCCAAGCCATTTTGTGATTCCAGGATTCTAAGCATTCTGCTTCCTCAGATGTGGCTTACTCAGTTGTTGGAGACGCAGTTCATGGCCCCAGGACAGAAAAGTAGGTGTTACAGATATGGTTGCTGAGGAGATCCCCAGATGATTCCCTGAGTCCTTGAACTGTTGAGAAGAGTTAAGATTGAAAAGAAAAACTTTTTCTCTTGAAGTGTTCTAAAGTTCTTGTGAACTGCCAAAAAAAGACAGAAAAGTTGCCAGTGCAATAAATGTCTTTCTAATATGTTGTGATCCAGCCAGTATTCTTGCATCACAATCCCTGTTGGAGTGTATAAATCTGCAGCTCCTCCTAAAAACTTACCACTGCCACAGTGTTGTCAACCAGATTTCTCCTCAGCACCAGGCTTAATATAAAAAAAATTGCTGGGGGATCCTGCAGATGGAGTGAAAGGCAGAGAAATTTTCCTCTTTTGTTTGAATCAGCATTACTGTAGTTTGATAGAGCTTTTTGTGTTAGGAACACAAAATACAATTTTTATGTTAAAATGTATTCCTGGTTTCTACAGTGATACTCAGATATTTTCAGTATTGTTTCCTAGATTTTTTCTTATGCAGTATAACTTTTTATTTGCTTTTCTATCCAATTCCCACTGAATGGAACATTTTTACATACTGCTGCCCCTCCTCCACTCCACCCCTTCAGTTCATGAGCAAGTTTACTGAAGTCCCCAGCAGCTCATGTTTATTTTCTTATCTTAAGTTAGAGTGCAAAATTAAAACACTTGATTTGCCCTTGGCAAGTTAAAATTCATATTATTTATACAGCACTGTAGGGGTCTTTAGCTCTTTGTGAACAAAAAGAAAATGAAATACAGTGGCATGGGGCAATACACTGCCAAGGGGCAGATCTTGCAGACGCTCAGACCGGGCACGATGGAGCACACAGAGCCATAGCTTGCTTAGCTAACTTCACGGGATGCTTTGTGGATGTATGCTCTGCTTCTCACAGCCAGTATGTCTCACCAGGACATTTCATTGGAAAGACATCAGTAGTATTGTTCTACTTGGGCACAGACCTTGGGGAGACTTTTGCAGAGCACATTGGTGCCAGGTGTATTTCTGGCACCAGGTCACGCAAATGTCATCAGCCATGCTTTATGACACCTCATTTGGGCATTGCTAGCAGTCAGCTTACAGTGTCATTGACCTCCAGGTGGAAAAACTGCCTTTATTCACCTTTGCAGGTTGGTTTTTACAGTCTCCATGGAACTCCAAGTAACTCTACCCATCCTCGTGGCTGAGGCAAATAGCACCAGGGTAGTGCACTTCAGCGATGATTCATAGTGATTATCATAAAGCTGCTGTTACCTATTTTTTTAAAATTTCCATATAGTTTAGTTGTTAGTTAAGATCCAAATCAATTAGGTAAGTTCTTTACCTATACAACTGTAATTATTTTTAGCCTGAAGTTCAGCCTAAAAGCACACATTCAACAGGCTTCTGCAGTCTCTCCTAGTCTGTTAACAGAGATAAAAATTTCTTGTTGCTGATGAATTTAAGGTGGGAACAGTATAAAAAATTGTGTAAGTTTGAAGACACTGAAAGTAGTAGTAAGTAAAAATAGAACATTTCACCACATCTTAATGCACAACTCTTTGGAGTATGTACACACATACTTGTGAATGTCTTAATGCAAAGTATTTCTCATAAAAATAATCAGTACCCAGCCTCTTGTCAAGTGTTACCCTTTTATCAATGCCTGCAGTTTTCTCAAAAATCAGCAGTGTTTCCAAAGAATCAAGTCTAAATCAAGATAAAGCCATTTCATGAAGGTGGAGAGTAAAGGCAGGCATTTTAGAGCTGAAGTACTGTCGTGAATGAAATTATTTTCCGTTTTTTCTCCTTTGCTATGATATCAGATGAGGGTTATATTTATGAACAAGTAATTTACCATCAAGTGTTGCAGTTTCCCCTGTAGTTGTATGCTATAAACTTTAAGACATCCAAAATCAGATTGTTCCAGTTTTAAGTCCATCATAAAAGCATTAAGCCTGTTTTGTATGAGACATGGAAGAAGTATTCAGTCACTTAAACGTCTCTCTATTCCTTTCAAACATAAAAAAGTGCAAGTGAGAAATGCTCACCTAATAGCTGGAAAAGGTCTGAAGATCCTTTCAACTGCAGGTTATAGAGATGGTTATCTGGGGGAGGACATTCCTCATTTTTTCCATATGTTCAAAATAAACTGTCTTCTGTGATTCTGAAGCTCTCTTGGCAAGAGAGGAAAAGTGTTGAAATACTGTGTTTCACAATTTTCCAGACCAAATGGTAACTTATCTAAACGATACATTACTGTATTATGCAGTACGTAAGCTCACCAGTGCTCTGCAAGTCGATAATCCTTTTCATTTTTCACTACTTTATAGTTAGAGAGTATCTTGCAGAGTTATCATAAGCATTATCAGTGCAAACAGTCATATGCAGCCAAGGACCTTTGTGATTATGCCATGTTTTTCGCTTGTATGGGATATTTTAGTGCAGTCACAGTACCTCATTGAAAGCAGTCCAGCAGACGACAGATAATTTCCCCTCTCTCTGTTTAGTGAGTAACTGCTATTTGAAACATTTTGATATTTCAATGGTGGAGGAGTCAATGGTCACAAACTAAAATCTGTTCTTTTTATCAAAGCTTTAATTTTTATATTATTTGAAACAAAATTATACGATTGGCAGCATTTGGTGTTGGCAATACACAGAAGCTTTTGTCCTACAAAGATATATATGTGATTTTAGCTCTGTGTGAATCTTGGGAAATCACATCATCTCATTTTCACCATTTTTTTGTGCAAAAGTCTTATGGTATGTACACAAATGCTCATGAATTACTCAGTACAAAATATTCCTCAAAAGAATAAACTGTCCACAATCAAATCACCTCCTGAAATGAGCACAGGTAACATTTTGGTATAAATTTGTTGTTTTCTTAGCAGCCAACCTGTTGTTTTCTGTGATTTCATGTGTTTAAACAATTAAAAACATTTCAGGAGCTTTTTTCTTACAAGTTTTGTTAGATCTTTTTAATGATTCACACTCTTTGCATGCCATCTTATCAAGAGCAATTCAAAAACTTCTACATAAGGGACAGATGAGCCATCTGACACTTATTGCCTTCTTTCTTTCTGTTTCAAACCAGATCATTTCTACACTTATTTGGGAAATCTGACAATCCCTTTTTTTTTTTTTCTTTGAGGGAGGGCTTTTCTTGACATTTTAATGGAACAGTATCATTTTAGTTGTTATCACAGTCCTGATCCACAGAGGGGTGTAACTTGAGCAAATAAAAGTATGTAAGTAAAACTTATACTAGCCTTTAAATCACAATGATTTTGTCAGCTTTGAAAACCTTATGTACTAGGCTGACTGAGCCCACAGTCTCCATACAGTACAGACAGGATTTGGTCCATGACATATACTCAAGATAAAATCACTATACATACCAAGGCCTTTTCCTATGCAGATTCACTGTAGCAGCAGCTCTTTTGGTAGGTAGATGACTTTGGAAATTATTTTTGCATCCCTTCTTTCTTTTCAGTCACAACGGAATTTATTTTTTTGCAAATTTTTAAACAAAATTTAGGACCCTTTGTTGCTGAAATTGTTGCACAAGTGTAGTATGTTATTTAAGATCAGGAATGCAAGACTTCATCTGAAAAAGAAGGTGTGGAAAGATCTGGGGAGATTCCTACAATGGGATCTTAATTTACGAGGGACTCATCAGAGGACCTGTCTCTACGAGAAGTGCCGGTGGAAGAGGTTATGGGCTCCATATGCATAAGGAACAATGCCCAGTCATCAGGACCAGATGGTATTTACCCAACGGCTGTAGAGGAATCAAAGGATGAAATAACTGAACTGCAGCATTTAAACTCACACTGAAAACTAGTCTGGTAGCTGAAGACTGGTAGCTGGCAAACTAATACCAAATTTTTATTGTGTTAGTTATAAAAGAACTTTGTTCAAGGGAATTTCAGGGGAACTACAGGCCAGTAATCTTGACGTCTGTGCTTGGGCAAAGCAGTAGAAACCATAATGAGTACCATAATTAGTAAATATGGATAAATATGCTGTACTGTACAAACACCAATATGGTGTTTGCAAAGGGAGGTCTGTTATTGAAATTCCATTAAAATCTTACTTATTAAATACTACTTCTCTGAAGGAGTCAGCAAATATGTAGGGATATTCCATTGATTCAATCTTTTGAATTCTTAAAAATCTTCCTGCAAGACCACAGAAGTCAGTCTTAGAGGAACTGAAAAACTATGGGATAGAAGTTCCTTATATGCATAAATAGTTGCTTAGAAGATGGGAAGGAGAGAGTAGAAAACATGATTTGTTTTCATCATGGGTTGTTATCAGTAGAGTTCCAGAAGATCTGTGCTAAAACGCTTGATCAAAGTGTTTATGTGGGATCTGGAAAGGGGTTTAATAGTGAGATATCATTGGTGGCATTATTAGATTATTCAGGATAGCAAGATGATGGCTGGCTGTGAACAACTGCAGGGGGTTCTATAAGACTGTGTGACCAGATGGTAAAATGGTAGATGAAGTTCCACATAAATAAAGATAAGGTGATGCACATTGGAGAAAATTATCTGGAAATTAAATATAAAATGCTAAAGACCAGGTCATTATTACTTGTGAACAAGATCTTGGGGCTATAATAGTTGCATGAAAAAGTCAGTCCTGTGCTCAGTAGCAATCAAAAAACCAAATTAGGTGTTAGGGAGTATTAGGAAAAACTTACAGATCAAAACAGTGACTATGATGGTGCCACACTGTATAGATCCATGATTTCTGCGAGCCTGGAGTAACATGCAGGTCTGAATCCTTCCTCCTTCTCTGCTGTGGAAGAGAAGCGGGTCCCAACAAGTGCAGTGAAAGTGGCTAAAGCAGCAGAAGAGGTTTGCACATATTCCATGAGTGTGTGAGCAAGGCTTTTCAACTTGTGAAGGAAACCACCAAGGGAGAGCTGGAGCCAGAGCCTAAACAGCCCTTGGTAACAGAGCAAGGGGAAACAGACAGACTGATTGTTGCCCCTCCCAGCTTGAGACCTCGAGTGCAACCAATCTGTCAAGTACTAGCTTCAAACTAAAGAGGGTGTTTTTTAGTCCTAGTCATTGGTCTGAAACCCTGTTATCCTGAAACCCAGCATATCACCTCAGAGGACAGCAGTGGCGTGGTACGGGGATGCCACTCAGGTCCCAGCCCCTCACCTAACAACAGGCTGCTGAGCCTGGATAAAAATTCCCAGCATGATATTTCCACTTAAAATCTTCTAAGCTTTGCCAGAAAAATATGGCTTGATACAAAGCTTCAAAACAGTATCACTCATAAAGTGCCTACTGAACCTTTTCCAAAGCCATGTCATGGCCTATATGCAGGAAGCCTTTTCTGTTTACACAACTGCTAGTTAACATTTTCTGATCATGCCATATTTATTTACCAGGGTTACAAATGCAAGAAGCAAAGGCCTGAGGTAATTTCATATTTAATACATAAAGTCTCAAGAAAGGAAGACATTACCATGCCCTTTTTTTTTTTTTTTTACATTTCAGATGTGTGAAACCTTTTTTTCTTGACACTGGTTTTAGTATTTACTTAAGATAAGGAGGTATCCCATGAGGAAAAAAAGGTGATTACCTGATTAACAGACTTATTCACTCATTCATTGAATCTTCCACTTCCTCATGTGACCAATGAATGAAGTAAGTGTAACTGGGACATGGCAAGCCAATAAGCAAAGAAAAGGTAGCTGAGGCTACAGAGAGGACAAAGAGAAGATAGTTCTCCTGGATAAAAATACAGGAAGTAGTTCATGGGAAGAAAACCTCTCTAATAGAACTAGCGCAGGAAAGCATGGCAATAATTTTATTTCTATACAATAGTCTCATCTGGATCTCTGGTATGCTTCATAACATAACACTGGACTCTAATCTTGCACTAATTGTAGTTTCTTTCTTTTTTTCCTTTTTTTTTCTTTCCCTTTTATTCCCCTTCCCAAAACAGACATTGTGAACCTTCTGGGGCAAAGGCTTTATTCTCTGCTGTTTAAACAGTTCCTAGCACAGAGTGTCCCTGACCCCATCACCCGGATGTGCTTTGGCAAATACAAACCAATAAGAGAGCGTAGTTGGAGATGAAATGCTGAAATCAGGCCTTGATACTCAGAAAAGATGGTTTCTTTGGTATTTGTTTCTGTTATTACTATTATTCCTTTAAGTAAACAAACACATTAGTTCACCTCATTAAAATCAAAGAGAAAAATCCGAGAAATGTAGTTCAGCAGCCAAAGTCTCAAAATCCACCTTGAAATCTTATTGGCTATCTTCTCGAGGGAAGTGTAAATCTTCCTTTCCTTGGCTTTTATTTCTGATTTTGGCTCTGCTCCTGGAAATCTTTCCTGAGAGGCCTCCACTTGCTATAAATGTTGCAAAAGAAGCCTTACTGTTTGCAATGCTGTTCTAATTATTTTTCTGATGGCCCAAGAGTTGCCTTGTGGCCATCTTGGTTCTGTCATTCTAATGCATCATTTGGAATCCTTCTGGACATCAAGCTCTCACTGCCAGCCAAAACAACCGTGTATCTCAGGGTTGGGCCTTTTGTCTGTCTGCATCCCTGCAAACGCCACTGAAGATTTCCATCTGATGGCTGTGATGCAATGCAGCAGATTCCTTGCTGGGAAGACAACAGGAAAAGGAGATTAAAAAAACAAATAGAAATGGAGATGAAGGGAGGCTTGGCCATAGGGACCCAGGAAGAGCGGCTGTATCTGATCTTTTCCTTGTACTCTTCTTCTGGGATCCTGCTCTAAGAGGGGTCTGTACCCTAATTTTGGAAGAAGACCCAGATGTCCACTGCATTTTTTTCTAAACAACAACAAAAGGGTTCTGGAAGAAAAGCAGTGACTTTTTAATGGGTATCTAACTTTGCTTGGATAAGTGGATGACCTGAGGTGCTTTTAAGAAAGAAATGCTGTCAGGAAAACACACCGGGGGTTCAGTGTCTCACAGCGGATCCGATCGTTTTGCAGTAACAAGGCAGGAAGTTCAAGTTAGACAGCTAGAAGAAGTCATCCAGAAAAAGAAAGAAAAAGAAAGAAAAAGAAAGAAAAAGAAAGAAAAAGAAAGAAAAAGAAAGAAAAAGAAAGAAAAAGAAAGAAAAAGAAAGAAAAAGAAGCACTCTGCAGCTCAAATACAACCGTTTGTTTCACTCTGAGGTTTGTGCTGAGCACAATCCAGCTTGCAGGCTCCACAGAGGTGCTCATATAACAGAGGTTGATAAATGAACGAATTTCAGGGGGCAGGAAACGTTGATACTAACTTTACTGGGTGCAGCTATAAGACTGCATTATAACCTTTGAGCTTTTTCTGCGAAGAAATGTTGTGCAGCCCCGTGCGACACTATCACAAAGCTTACAAGCTGGGGGCAAAGATGAGGGAAGGGGAGAGAAAGGGGGCAAATAACATCATTACTTACTTTGGTTTTAGTTCAACATTTATCTTTGAACATTTTTTTCCCTCTGAATTAGTTTCAATAAAACGTGCATCACTCGTGGAGCTCCTTCAATAAAAAAGTCACTGTTTGTTATACGATAACACTGAACAGACTCCAGGCACTCCATTTTCTTATCTTAGATATACAGTGGAGCATAACTCAAGCAAAGGGGAGAAGTTAATGCATCTGTAACACTAGGTAACAGAAGCAACAGTAGCATGTTAGTGTAGTAATAACTCTCACATGTGAAATATCTGAAGATGGGTTTTATTGAATTCAGTTTATTTAACCAGGATAAACCCTTGAGATATGGATCTCATTTACAAGATGCTGTTGGCAAGAAGGAAGATTATTACAAGCACATGTGGAAGATAAGTATAAAACAAAAAGTGAAAGACCTGTTTATATTTTTAATTAGAATCTTTTTATCACCAAAAATGTTAAGTGAAAAGGAAGGCGTTAGATATAACTATTACTTCTTGATACGAACTGCAATGATCCTTCTTACTTCCCTACTTCCCACTTTTTTTATCCTAGATATCTTAACAATGGGGAAAAAAATAAAGGCAAAATGTCCTCCCTTGTTGTACATCAGGCCTGGATAAGCCTGTTTTGCTCAGGGACCTCGCACAGGTCCCGGTGAAATGATCCACAATGACTCAGTAATTGTGAAAGAAGAGGGAAAAGGAGCAGTGCGGAGCTGCGCAGCGGTGAGAGGGCTGGGGTGGAGAGCCCTGCAACTGGGCAGGCTACCGAAATACAGTCATATCTAGGTAATGCTGACACGCTGGGGTAAAAGCCAAGGAGAACACAACGTACAGTGGAAATTTCAGAATTAAAGTAGCCCAGTAAGTATTCAAACTGGAATTTGACCAGGATTAACCCCTTTAATCTTGCTAAAAATACTACATGATCTTTCACGAGCACAGGCATTCAACTTCTGCATTTCACACAAAAGGCGTTAAAACTTACATTTATATGAATGCATTTTTTGCAACAGTTACCTTTTAAGTGACCTCTAAACAGGCACAGACCACATTAAAGTTATATGTGGTATGCTGGCACTCAAGGCTGCGAGGTGATGGAGTGCTTTTCTTTTCATAAGGCAATTTTGCTTGATAATCAAATGTCTCTGGTAGGTAAATAAAAAACCTCTCTCCTCTGTTAGAGGAGTTATTATGTTGTGTTTACCATGTATTCTTTTGGTCTGTAGTTAACATACTTTAAATACTCTTAAAGGTAAATGGCTGCTTTCCAGCCAATGACATTTTCAGGCTATCGAATTGCATATTTTGCTCAGAAGTGTGATACTGAGTCTGCTGCTCTGCTTTCCCTCTGCACTGCAGGTTCCCCCCTCATTGTGCAGAGAGCTCCAAGCAGCACAGTCCAGTATCTTTTTCATCTTCAGGACAGAAAAAAGACCAGGCTTGTCCAGCCATGCTGGGATATGGCAACTGCTGGGATAAATATAACAGGACATGACAGTTTTATGAAAGAATGTGGACCAATGAAAAACAAACAAACAAACAAAGCCTTGTCTGAATGGGAGGCTCCAAGATTTGCTGATGAACATTCACCTAAGCAGTAGGATGCTCTCCTGGGGCCTCCATAGCAAAATTGGGCCCTTTTATTTTGCAGGATGATCACAATGGAAACTACCTCTTGGGTTACCACTGCAAGAGCCTTTACAGGATACAAGGGTTTCATGGGCCATACTTTGATAATTAATTTTATGCAGCAGCAGCAGCAGTAGAAACTCAGATCCCTGATTTGTTTGTTGGGATTTGCTCCATTTTCTCCCACTTGCAGGAGAGGTTTAATTGTGCGTGACAAACATATAAGGTGTGCTGGTTGCCTCCAAGATGTCCTCTATAGTCTCCCTTTAATTTGAGCTTTTCTGTGTGCTTGAATCCTGGAGAGGTCAAGTTTCATGTCTTGCCAGCAGTGGAGTGGTTGTGAAGAGCTCCACAGTGCTCTCAGCTCCTCAGTATTTAGAAATTTTCTTGCCATTAACTTGCACATCAGGCTCCCTTCCAGTCACTGTCTCCATTTAATGGCAGAGCAAAATGTTACCCAGGGGTATACGCTTGAATTAATTTGCTTTGGCTGTATTTGCACCTTTGCGTATTTGTTTACCATTTGAGCAGTGACATTTATTGGCATAAATGTGCTATGGAATGCCAATTTGGGGAGAAATGTCAATATTTGCTCTGAAGAACAACCAGATCCAATTCAAAAACATATTTACTAACTTTAAGCACATGGATGTGTCTCATTGACTTTGTTGAATGAAACCTGGAAACAGAAGCAATGCCATGAGCTTTCACTCACCAATTAAGACAAATTGGTCATTGCCCAGCCTGAGTTAAGATTGTTCAGGATCCATCTATCCTCACTGTACTGAATTTGAAAAGATAAAACACATGCCAGGGATTTGTGCACATTTGGGGAAAACATATCTCTATCAAATCTGCATAGAAAAAGGAGGCAATGAGGTTGGTATGAGTAGTTGTTGCAGTCTTAAGTCTCTACAAAGGCCGCAGTAAAAAGAGAGGCTGAAAAGAACTGCTAGGAATGAAAATTACTGTTAGAATACACCAAAAATAATGCTGAAAAGTCAGGCTTGAGGAGCCATATAACATACTAGATCTTCACAAATGTATGGGTAAAACAGACCAGAAGCATCAGGACCAACCCATGGCTTTTTTATTATCTGTAGTTTTCTAAACATAGTGAATTTTGGCTGCAAAAGTCATAGCAACCTTGCAGTCCTTGCTATAAGTAGATTGTGGGTTTTTTCTGATATTTACTACGACAATTTTTTCTGATACTTTTTTCTGATACTTTCTACATGAATGATAACATCTGAGGGGAAATATGCTTGATTGTCCTGTAAGAACAGCTCTAAGGAAATAATATGAGGCTCAAGGCTGAGCCCATTATGTCAAATTAAGCCACAACAATAAAGAGTTAGTATAGGAGCACCACAAGTTCCTACATTAATGTTGCCTAACTTTTCCCATTAAAAGAAACTAATAATTTTTCTTTTACAGAGATTTGGCATGGGTCAGATCTGCAGTTAGGAAGGAGCTGCTTACTGTCCCTGAAAAAAAATAAAATTGTTCAGAATTGCCTGGGCCTTGTAATGCAAAAAACTAAACCCATTCTTTCCATTTTATTATAATCTATGGAGTTTGTCTGAATGTAATACTGAGCATACAATACTGGCTGAGCACACCCCAGCCCCTTCAAGGACTCTGCCAAGGGAATGGGCTGTCCAGGTCTCTTTACTGAGGACAAATTCTGAAGAAACCAGGTAGTGAGACTGATATATCTGCCTTCAGAAACACCAGTGTAATTTCCTAAGTATGATGAACTAGGGGTCAGGTGGTACTTTAAATTATTCATGGAGACTGAGAAGATCCTGATCCAACCCACTGACATCCTTTGCTGAATTCACCCTCAAATACTGACTATCCCTAAACTCTGCCTCTGGCAAGGTTTCATAGCCATGTTGCTGGAATTAGGCACTGCACCTCAAAAGGCCACATTTAGCGTCTGCAGTGGCTTCAAACCATGGTTTGGTTACGTGGAGTCTCACTCCTGTAGAGTTTCCTCCAAGAAGGACAACCTGCCTAAACTCAGTTTTCCTCTTGTTTTGGACATGGCTGAATCATATCCTCCATCTTGATTTTCAGTTGAAAAGTAACTTGTTTGCTTCTTCATCAAATATGACATCGCCCTTCTCTTTTACCCCTACAGATGAGCACATAGTATTGAATATCTTGTAGTTCAAATTTACCCTTATGGACAAGTTCAACAAATTAGTGGCCAGAAATTTTAATCAGATATTTAATCTTTCAACCATGTAAGTGAGATTTCGTGGTAGTAGGTCAGCTTAACAACAGAGAAAAAAGATTGTTAGTAGTGTCTTTGAAGCTGGGGAACCAGAGAGCAGCAACTTCACCAAGCAGGTCCATCTGACCTGCCACTGCAAGGCAGCTGTAATCACCACATTAGTACCCACACCACTGTGTGCTTTTTAAGCATTGGAGAGCCAAGGAAGTTATTACCATCTTTGGAATATGGCTAGTAACTGCTACATATGTTCAAAATTTTTCTAGTTAGTATAGAAAAGAAAAGAACCTGGCCTTGGTGACGGAAGGGCACGGCAGATGGAATTCTGACACTCAGCTCCTGAATTTGCCAAATCCTGGAGCAATGGGCAACATCTTCACAGATCAAATGCTAGTAGTGAAGTTAATAAATCTTCCTCTTTCAATAGTGACTTGTACAGATGCTTTGCACAGATGCATGCCCTAAGTGTAGCCAAATGCACTTGGCTACATACATAGATTCAGTCCTCTATTTGTAAGGATTTCACCTGTTGCCCAAAAGAGTATGTGAACAAGTTGGTTTCCATAGTGCTATCCCTGGAAAGCATGTTGCAAAGGACAATATATGAAGGACTTTTCAGTCATACTTTGTGATCCCCTTTATGATTGGAAGATAGAGGTCCAGTGTTCTGACAATGATTTTGCTGTGTACAGTCACTGAAAGTTTATGCTCAAAATATTCTTATTTTATGGCCAAGGGCTGAATGCTTTAGAAGTCTGGGAGCATTTGGTTGTCACCATGATCTAGGTGGGGTGGCATAGTATCATTTTCTGATTTGTCCTAAGTATAAACCTAAGCTCTCTGGAGCTCCTAAGAAATCCCAGATTAAGATAGGAACCTTGACTTCACTGTTCAGACTTCTTACGTAGAAATGCAGAACCCCCTGGGGGGAAAAAAAGCCTAATTCCTCAGTGCAGATGTGTTTACAATCAGTGATTCGTGTCAGCCCATCAGTATTTCCAGTGGTGAAATAGCAGTTTGGAGGCATTTAAGTTCTGTACAGAGTCTAAAAATTATTTACCTTAGTTATTTGCTGGGCATTTTTCTGGTAGCCATATGAGAAGTGGATGCTAGGAGATACGTCTGTTTATACTTCATTAGAGTCTGCAAAGGCTATACTTGTGTACCAGGGTCAAGTTTTCTATTCCTCGATGAACTCTCTGACACTTCATTGGAAATGCAGACAAATTCTGACCGAGATAGGTCTTACACCTTGACACAACCTTCGTGATTTCTAAGTAAAACACACCACTTTATGGCCTTCCAAAATGTAAAGTCCAAAATGTCTTTGATTGCTACAATTTAATTGCAGTTGTTGTTCACATGACTTGTTTAACGTGATTAATGTCATAACAAGTCTGCGGACATTCCTCAGTTCTTTACCTTGACAGTGGAACAACAGTGGTGACAAAGTGCAGGTTAGGGCATAATGGACCTACCTTTTTTTATGGAATTACTTTAGAGTAATTACCTAAGAATTACCTAAGATTTCAGTGTTAGCATTCATTTATTGGATGGTCTGCTGACAGTCTCATTGGATAACTTTATTTATTAATCTTTATTTCCAATGGAATATCTCGATTTCATTCTAGAACAGTGAGAAATGTTGCTTCTGAAGTAAGCTGTGTTAGCACATCTGCTGTATAAAAAACTAGACATCCAAAGGGGAGAAAGAAGTATAAAATACATAATGACTGTAGGTACACTGTAGATCAGAATGAATACCCTTTTGCTCAGGACAGTATCTGAAGGGAAGATGGAACACAGCCTGTGCATTTATATATAACAGGGATATTAATTAGCATGAGAGATGGCACAATTTGGGTTGAGGCTAAGACACTGAAGTGAAACCACTTTAGTGGCATTGATGGACAATCTCTCCTTGTCACTAGATAGAAAACAGCCATCCATTTTCATTCTCCTGGGTCTTTCTTCAATATTTTACACTATTGACCTGAAGATACTCCTATTTCACTTAACAGTGAAATAACACTTAACACAGGACCAGTGTAATGTACTAAACAGCCAGGTCCCTCTTGAAGGGATACCAGTGACTACTAGAGGTAGAAAGCTGTGTTTCTGCTGTTGGAAGACAACAGTACTTAACAAGCCCCCGAAGAATCAATGCTCTCTTTTCTGCTGTTCAATATCCCCTTCCAGTCTGATAATGTGCACTTTGAGCACACTCAGATGGTTCTGATCCACCTTCTTGTTGTACAGTCCGGCTGTTTGGCTAATGTGACCAAAGGGACCTTATCTGGATGAGAGCAAAATATGAAAGCTATTTGCTAAAAGTTAAAGCCAGTCATGACCCAGGACATACTGACACAAGAAATTTTTTTTGAAGAGTTGGCATGAGATGTGCTCCTCTTGCTGGGAGGCATCAACCAGAGTTGGTCAGCCACTCACAAGGACTGAGTGTGCTCTTGTGTTCCTCACTCTTTTCAGAACTGTAGGGACCACTAAACTGAAAGATACCAACTTGATTTGGCAAGAGAGAAGCACACAACATCCATCACAGCAGTTTTAGCTATCTCTCCCAGCATTTAACTGCCCTTGCCATTTGAAATTTTCATTTATCTTTGAAAAGTATCACACACTGCAGTTTCAGCTCACATTTTCTCATTCTATCTTCAATGGACAAAAAGGACTTTAATTTTTACTCTTTTCTTTGCAGCTGCATTTTATGTATTTGAAAAGTATTATCAATCTTCCCTCTGGATAAACATGCCCATCTTTTTGTCATTCTTTCCCTATAAGTCATGTTGTCTAAACCTCTGGTTATTCATGACTTTTCTCAGTTTGTTCAAGTCTTTTATGAAATGTCTGTTCAATATGGGCACAGTTCCTTAGCAGATGCTTTCTAGGTGTTGAGTAGAGTGGAGGGACTTCTTTGAGTCTTAAACAAAAATTCCCTTTTAAAAATCCCCATAATTTAGATGATTTTTTTGCATTAGTATCATAAAATTGACTCACCCTTAATGTGTGGTCCCCACATTCTCTAGTTCATTTTTGGAAGAACTGTTGCCTATTCAGTTCTTTGCCACACTTGCGTTTTGACAGCTGAGAATGTCTTTCTAGCTGTAGCACTTTACTCTAGTCCCTACTGATAATATTATTTTAAATACTGTTTCTTCAATGTGTAAAAATCTTTTGAATTCTAATCTAGCCTCCCAAATGTTTCCAACCTCTTCCAAGCAGTGAGAAATCCTCTCTGATATTTTCCAAGTTTTTAATAAAAATGTTGACCCAAGATCGACCCCCTGTGGAACTGCAGTCAAAAAAACTTTCCAGTCTGGCAATAATCTATTTCCAGCTACTTGCAATAACCTATTTTCCAGCTACAGTCTTCCAAGTGGCTGAGCACCTGCTTTACAATAGTTTTGACTAGTTCACGTTTTCTTACAATTTGCTTAGGAAACTATCACATGAGACAGTGTCAAAAGATTTGCTAGCACCCAGATATGTGACATCAACTCACAAAGATCCATATCCTACTAGAGAGGGAAATTAACTTAGGTTCAAGAGAGCTAGCGTTTTACAAACCCATGTTCCTGTTCAGCTATTATCTCCCAAGTAGTTTGATTGTCACCTGATCTTCTTGCTATATATTAGATATGTATAGTATTACATTCTATTATTTTTCTGTGAATAAAATTAAAGAAGACAGGCCATGGTTCATGGACTTCTCCTTATTAAAAAAAAAAAAGACAAAAGAGTACTATATTTGCTCTTTGCTGGTACTCTAAAACTTCTTCCATCTGTCTTTTCAGGTCACTGAGACCGACTCTCAATTTTTTTGAGTGAATCTCATCAGATGAAACCAATTTGACAATATCTAACTCCATAACAGATAACAGCCTCTTTACCCCTGACTAATGGTGTACTAAAAACCTTTGACCAGTGAGTTTTATGCTGGTGGTGTTAACTGCATTCAGCATTTGTTCACATTTCTTTGTAGTGAAGACTGAAATAAAAAAACAAAAAACCAAACAAAACAAATTGGATCAATGTACTTCCAGAATAATGTCTCATTAGTATTTTACATGCCTTGGAAGTCGTGTTTTGCCTTAACATTTTTGATTTTCTCTCTGTGGCAGGTGATGCTCCTTATAGGTATCCTCAGTAATGTGCCATGTAATGTACTATCTTTTTTCTTCTTGTATATAGGGTTATTAAAGAGGTTTAGCAAGACTAATGACCAGTTCTGCCTGGAGCTGGTCAAGATATTTTCTCCCTCTCTGACAATCGTTGGTCTGGATCCAGTAATTCATGCCTGTGCCATTTCCTGGCCAGGCTAAAGCAATGTAGAAAGCCTTCAGTGAATCAGAAACTGGTCCTGCGTGTGCAGAAACTGGTCCTGCATTTTCTCAACAGCTGAGGCTATTCCAGATTTTTCATATTTGTCCTTTACTCCTTTGAATGGCATCCCATCAGGATCCGAATAAAGTTTATGATCCTGTTAACTATCTCCATCTCCTCTTGGCCTGAGTGAAGAATCTAAAAAGCTTGCATTTAAGCCCTGGGACAAGAGCTGTGGTCAAATGTCCTTTACTCTAACAGAACCCTTGATAAGAAAGGGAAAACTGTCTGTACAGAAAGCAAGGACTTTTCAGGCCTTGAGCAGTAGCAGGGAATTAAATGAACTCTTCAAAATCTGATCTTACTGCTCTACACTGTTGGTACCAGTGACACTTTTTCTATTGCTTCTGTGTTTGTATCTTTTTCTCTGTTACCTTCCCCTGAATATTTTCTGCTGCTGGAAGAGGAAGATGTTTCTTAATGCATCGCTGCAAGAAGCTCAGATACTTCTTTGACAAATGTAACCTTGGAGTCTGTACGGAATCAAACAGGATAAATAAACCTTAGCCCCAGCATTTTACTGTGAGTATGGCTTTGTTTTGTTACTTTCAGCAATTACTGTATCGTGAATAATTTCAGGGAAGTGGAAAAATTCTCAGATTATTAGTTTGATCTTGGTACTTTGCCACAAGACTGATGGGAATTCAGGGGGCTTGTTCGGGGAATGGGAATGGTAGGCAGGCGTAGGAGGACATTATGAGGAATCAAGGCCTTATTGGGTGAAAAGACAGAGATTAAGATTAGAGGTTTAAGACACATAATGAATCTCAGACATGTTTCAAATTCTCTGGGTTTTTTTTGTCATCATCAAATTGACAAGAGCACCTAGAGCTTCATTATGTGACTGTCAAAATCTTCACACTTTCGCAACAGCGCTTCCGCAGAAGGCTACTGCAGACCCTTGCTGGTTTCTGTGCCTGCATGGATCCAGCTGCCTGAGATGCTGAGGGAAAGCATATAGCATCACTGTCGTTCTCAAATGTGTGTTAGAAGCTACAAAACCCAGCCAGAAGCCTGGCCAGCCAGCTCCATGTGGGTAACAGCCCTGAGGACCACTGGCACCTTGGGGAGTGCACTGACCTCACAGTGTCAGATCAAGACAAAGTGCACATCATGTTGTCGAGATCTTGCATAGTGTCCTCCAAGCTGGTGCTTGTATCTGAAGACCTCCCCAGAAAACAGGGAGGACTAATTGTAGGGAGGATGAGCAAACATCAGAGGGAACTTTTCCCTAGCACAATGCCTGTCATTTGATTCAGTTGCTCTGTGACTAGTAACATCTTCCTTGTTTTCATTGCTGACAGACAAAAGACCAGCAGCTCTAAAGATTTTCAGGGCATGTTTTTTGAGACTAACCCGGACACAGGACCCAAGTAATCATCCTCAGAGGTTTACGTCATCCTCTGGTGTTCTGCCCATCAAAATAGAGCCTGCTTCAAAGAAATTACATAGCCCCCTCGATGGCAAAGTGCACACACTGGGAGAGAGCTCTTGGATTTCTGACTGCTTCACAGCACAAGTCCTTGCCTCAAAGAAATTTAAGTTTACCAGAAGCCCTTCAATTATTTTTTGTTTCGTTTTCCCAGTGCCCACCAGATTAGAACACAGCTTGGCAATGTCACTAGAAGAAAGAGAGAGAGAAAAGAAAACAACAAAAAAACCAGCTGCCAATGTTTCAAGTACAAACACTATTGGAAGGGTTTGTGAAACTTGCCATAAAAGTACTTCAGACAGAAATGTTCTTTTCTTTGTATGATTTTTGGAAAGTTTCAAATTTCAACTGGTACTGCACACAAAATCAACAGGTCTATGCAAATATGTCTGGGTTAAGATTGACAGGTGGGGAAAGCTTACAAGACCCCATCAGAGCCAAGAGATCTCTGCTGCGTATGTGCAAACGGAAAAACTCCTGCTCTTGCTTGACAGAGATAAGGGTCTTTTACAGTAAAATGAAAACAAGGAATCAGCCTTTTAGTATCTCATCCTGTGTGGGACTTGATCAAGGCATAGTCATGACTCCCAGCTTCATTGACAGGATGAGATGGGAATGTGTGGGTTGCTCAGTTTATTCCCTTGCTGCTGGCTGTAGGCACGAGACAAACCTTCACGGACACTCACAATTTAACAGAAAATGGCACTAGGCATCATGATATTTCTAACCTCAAAGTGGGACATTCTCTTAAACACCAGGAGATTTTAAAGTAGTGTTAGAATGGGCATGTGCCCATGCACCTGATGCAGTAGCCCACAGGAATATATTTTCAAGATTTCCATTGCAAACTTGAAGATAGAAGAGTTGAGATTGTCGTATAATCACATGTTTCTGTGAGGCACGGATGTAAGAACTAAATCCAGGATATAACTGGAGTTTTGATTTAACTGGAAGAATAAACAGCATTGGCACTTCAGGTTTGCAGTAATATTTATACTTCCCCTATCTTGAACTCAAAGATATCTAGACCTATATATTTCTATATATTTCTTACTGATTGCTCTTCTTCTAAAGCTCATTGTAAAACTCAAATGCATGGAAACATCTATGTCAAACAGGCAAGGTTGTTAGCTCTTTTCTGTTGCTCTTTCTTAACAATAACTATTTGCATCAAGTGACTGTAAAATTATGACCTATGTATAACATTGTGTCTATGGCTTGGCAGTGATTTTTGGCTTAAGAAAGACCCGTAGAAGGACTGTGTGAGGCTGTTTTGAAATCTCTTCTGGAGTTTCAGGAGAGGAACATCCAAGTGACACTTGTTCAAACTCAGTTGTACATGATTAAATCTGTTCTTCAATGTGTTCCAGTAGTTTCCAGAGAGAAACATGTATCCATGTCTGCTTGGGCTCCGAGCTGATCATTTCCTTCTATTTCTATTCTGGCTGTGGGTCTCCATCATCCCCCACCCCCTGTTCCTGCCCATCTGTAAAACTCATAAAGCTAGATTGAAACACAGCAATGCACGCAGGCAAATGATGATTTGGAATTGCTTGAAGGAAGGGATGTGCTTCATGACTCAAGTGTTTTTGTTGTCCTCATCAGAAAACACTGACAATGAGAGCTCTACACATGGAAAAAAGCTGTCAGCTTTTCCACAGAAAATCCCAATCTCTTTGTGTTACCACCTTTAGAACAAAATATAGAAAATCCTGGGGAGGTTTCACCCCTGTGTGTTGACCAAGCCATATTTAAAAATGAAACTCTATAAGCAAAGCTTGAATTTGCAAGATTAGTGAGCTTTCAGTCAAAATGAGGCACACAGTGCAGTCTGTAGTACAGGGAACTTCACAAATATCACATCAAGCCTTAAGATCTTCATTAAAGACTAAGTAGTTCTGCTGAACAGAACCTACTACAGTCCAGTCTTTTTTTCTTCTTTTTTTTCCCACGGAAACTCCATGTAGTTACAGAAAAAAGATCACAAAGAATATCCTTGGTGAGTGCTTGTTCTCCTGTGCAGGTACCTATTTCAAAGTTGGGTGCCTCAGACAGGTGCTACCCTACACTGCAGTCAACTAGGGATGCAGGGCTATGCAAGTCACTTAGCTTTCCAATTCAAATATCTTCACACTTATACCTGGGAAGATAGAGGTGAATGAATTCCATCCTAATTTATTTATCTATACTTACAGTGTTTATTACCAATGTGAAATCTGAGGGATATTGCAACTTTTCTGGGAATATCCAAAGGAATTCTTCTCTATCGACGCAAATGAATGAGTTATTTGTTCACTCCAGCCAAACTGAGACCAAATCATCATGGGAGGTGGAAGAAAATTGTCAGGAGAAAAAGGCTGTAGCTGGAGAAATGGAAACATGATAAACTTTCATTTGATATTTAATGAAACACCTGTTGGTGAATATTTTAATGATCTTTTATTTGTATAACCAGTGAGGGACCTAAATTAGAAGGAACATTTAGCTACTTTCACAGTATAGAAAAAGAAATATATATACTTATATATACAAGAAATACATAAAAATACCTAAATATCCAGAGTGATGGCTCAAAAAATGGTTCTACTGCTATTGCCACTGCCATCACAATTTCTAAAAAAGGACTGTCTTCAGAAAATGGCCCTTATCTTTCAGATTAACAGGATCTTCCCTTTTAAACCATGGTTTAAAGTCTCTAGATGTGTAAAGTTTAAATCAAAGTAATTTTCTGAGTATTTTTCCTAGCTAACTGAGGTAACTCCAGAACTGAGGTGCTTAACTCTCTACATGCATTATACAGATGATGTAGGCGCTGAACTTCGGGCAATAGATCCTCCCAGGATATATCTATGAAACAGGGTGCCTAAAAAGTCAGTGGATTCTCAGCCACCGGCCACCTAGTTGGTGTGTCCCATCAAGGGTCTTAAATCCATGGCATTTGACAATTCAACTGTAAATACAGGTCTTGTGTTTCACTTGTGTTACTGCTGTGAATCCTGTCCCTTGATTAGAAGCTGTTCATGTTGTCACAGCTTCAAGCTGGTAAAGGGTGATCTGCAGATTCTGGGGTGAACGAGCAGGGATATACGGCCTATAACCATAATCATGTTTTTTGGGTTTTTTTTAACTATTCTATTTTGAGTAGCTTGATCCTCACCAAGAGCTTTGGAAACATAACACAATTACCCATCATCTTCCTCACAGTCAGTGTTGTACCTACCAGGCATCACTAGGCTGCAGATGTACGTGTAAAGCATATGGTGGGAAGATCAAGCCAACAGTTACTAAGACACAGTTTTAAATCCTTGTGAAGAAGAAAGGCTGTGGTTGTACATATTCCTGTGACACTTCAAGAGCTTGTAGGTGGCTTTCTGAGACAACCTGATACAACAGTAGCTCTTTGCAGATAATAAAGCAAACCATCTGGTGGGAGTCATTCAGGAGATCTTGAAAGACTGTACAAGGGAGACATTTGCTGATATTGTTACAAATAGTGTCTCTTTTTTCTTCTCTTTCCTACTAGCAATTAGGTTGGCAGATCAACTCTTTCTGGGTGAACTGATGTGGGTTTCAGGCTGCAGGATCACGCAGTCTCTGCCACTGCTGATTTCTGCTCTCAATATTTTTGTGAGCTTCATAATGGAGATGGACAACCTTGTCTAACCTAGTCAGGTAGAGTTCGCTTCATCTTTTGTGGTTTCCAATAAAATCTGAGTGATTCACAAGGGAATAAGCACACAAAAAGTGAGTCTGAAGGCAATGGCACCCTATAATTTCCAAATCAGGGAAACCTCCTTGGAGTTAGTGGATGATGAAATGTGTTCAGTTGCACATGTTGGGATGACAGAGAAACTAATTTATGTGGATGTGAGGGAATACTCTGCTATATGGGAAAAAGTGTTGCCCAGAGGAAAGTTCAGATGGTGCCTTCATGACTGTCACTGGCGGCTACTTGTCTCCTCACGCAAAGAGTGAACTTGCTGCTGACAACGGTGTACCTGGATGTTGACATCCGTCCGGGCCAAAGCCTAAGGATATAGTCACCCCAGCCAGGACACCAAAATTCGCAGCCCAGTGGGAAGTATCTGCCTCCTGCATGAGAAAGCTGCTTACTTCCACTGCGGGCAGGGGAGGAGGGATGGGAAAAGAGCCTCGGGGGAGCTGAAAATAATAAATAACCATTTGAGCTGTTGCAGCAAGAGCAGAATAGAACCGGGGAGGGCAGTCGGGG
>VYXB01006071.1:455049-514507 GCA_013397135.1 Pachyramphus minor
GGCTCCGCGCCGCTCCTTGTTGTTGTTGGTCCGGGGCAGGAACTTGGCAGCGGCGCGCAGCCGGTCCCCGCTCCGGGTCCCACAGGCAGGAAAAGTCTCCCAGCCTGCGGAGGAGACAGCCTGGCTGAAAGAGCCCCGCCAGCTCTGCTGCAGATAAGTTAATGTACACAGAAGGGACGTAAATTACCACGACCCTCCGCAGCAGGACATTGGCCAGGGCCTGTCAGGAGGAGGACAAGCGCCGGCAAGCTCCGCGCCTCGCTGACATTTACCTCCAGATAGAGCCGCCGCTGCCCGGCGAGGAAGGACCTGGTGGAGCCAGGGCTTCCTTGAAAACAGCTGCCTGTCCCTGACACCTACAAACTAATGCGGTTTTAATCAGGGGAATTAGCGGAGGGCGGTTCACTGTTTTCCCAAACGATTTGCATGGGGACGGCAGCCTTTTTCCCCATCTCCCCTCCACCGCCTCCTCTGTGGCTCCACTGCCATTTCCCTTATGTTTCTTTATCTAAGCTGATTTTTTTTCCTGCTCCGCGCTCCGGGGAGCCAGACGTGCCTTCATCTCCACCCCCTGAGCCCTGACGACACTCACCTCCCTGTTTACACACTGACATCACACTGCAGCCTCCCTCCAGCCCAGAAATAACCCCTGGGAATAAAGAAAACAGGAAAAGGCCACTGCTGTTGCCTCCTTTGCAGCTATGACCACATCACCTTCAGGGACTGTACCCATATGGAGCAGTGCCTGGAGCAGTGGGATCGTGGAGGATCCTCTCTCCAGCCCTGTGTCACTGTTATGACATGAAGTCTCACATGATGCCTGACTGACAGGCTCTGTTTGGCAGATGTGTGGAGCTGAGATAGGATGACTGCATCCATATACCTGAAGCAACCAGTGGAAGGGCCAAGGCTGGACATCAAGCCTTCCAGGCTTCTACTTCAGCTATTATACCACGCTTCTCCATATAAATATGTTTCCCTCTCTCTCCTTCCTTGTGTTTTGTGTCCTTCATGAGGAGACGCAGTTAAACTTAAAGCCAGGTATACTGAATGGACAATGGGAACAGCAATGGGAAAATGTCTGCAAGGTCACCCTCAGTTATTCCAAATAGCATCTTTTAATTCACACACAGCCCATTAATTTCAGCAGGACTCCTTGTGTGGTAAGCTCCTACTTGAGATGTGTGTGGGAGGCTGATTTGGGCCCATGGAGATTTCATTATTATTGTAAGCAACAGCATTAGAAGGCTCCAGGGGACAGCGCTTTGCTTTCCTCTTAGGGAAAAGCCAGGCTTCATCAGGCTAATTTCTGCATCTTAACACAGTGCTTGTCCTTGCTTCCATGAGCTCTGCTTTCTTGTGTTTGCCCTTTACTCTGCCTGGATACCTGGCAGCATCCCATTACCATGGCTGAGCTCACTAAAATTATGCTGGGTCGTTTATGTCACATAAGTGTCTCTAAACACAAAAGTTTTTTTCGCTAGCTTTGGAAAGGCGATTGCATTTCAGCAAGGAATGGGTAACTTTATGGAGGCCAGAGAGCAGGTGCTGTGCCCAGAAGGACCTTTTTGCTCTTTAGTTTTCCCCTGGAGATGCTGGGTACAGTGTGATGCTCTGGGACCAGATCTGTCTTAATCCATTATGATTTTATGCAGGTGGTTTCACAAGCATGTCTGGATATGGAGTAGAAGAGAGCAAGCACAGATGGTTCTTGCCCAAAGCCTTTATAACCTTAGAGGCAACAAGTATGTACAAAGGTCACACAAAACCATTGTTATTCAGATAATTAGGTTTTTTAAAAAATATATCTTTACTGTGGATAGGATTTCAAGTGGCTTCCCATAAGTACTACCATTCCTACCCACCTTTTGAAAAACAGAGTCAGTCACTCATCATGGTTGTGTCCTAAGGGGTGACCGGGGAACATTGCTGGGACATCCATTTCCCCAGAGCAGGAGAAGGTGCAGTCTCTCCCACTCTGCCACCACAGTCCTGCTAACATGGCACAACTTCTCAATGACACAGCGTCGGACACAGAGTCTCCAAGCTAAAGCAATACCCTTTGTTGTGGCCCTCTGCCATTGCCTTTTCCCTTCTGGCAAGGGGTGACAGGAGAGCTGCAGCCCTCCGAAAGAACTATGTTTCTGCTTCCCTCCCAAAAGAACTATGAAGAACAACAAAAATTGTCTGAGGAAGGCTAATGGCAAATAATACAGGAACAGTGGAACTCGTATTGCTAGCACTTTACTATATGACTAGCTTTGGGATACTCTGGGAAGAAAAAAGCTGGGTAAGTAGCATTGATAGTAAAAGATGCAGGTGATATACCTACCATTTTGAGTCAAAATACCCTCTAAACTGGTCACTACCTGCTGTGTGTATCCTCATGGATCGAGAAAAGTTGCGGCTTTTAACTAAGGAACCAGTCAGAAGACTGATTCCTTTTCCTATAAGTGTGGTGCCCTGTGAATTAGAAGATGATATCTCTTGGAAAAGTGCTCCAGTAACAAAGTGGACATGCATTTAATTTTTTGTCTTTTTTTTTTTTGTGTGTGTGTTTTTTTTGTGTTTTGTGGTTTTGTTTGGGTTATTGTTTTTTGGTTTTGGGGTTTTTTTTCACACGTTGTAAATAAAAGGAAATCTGTCAATAAGACGAAGTAGGTTGATAACCAGGTATACATTTAACAGAGAGAAATGACCTCTCTTCCCTTCCAACCTACACATCCTAGGCAAGGGATAGAATTTCAACCTTGGCCTTGATAAAATTATGCCAGCATCACATGTTATAATGGCTTTTCTACAGTTGTTACAGGGTCAAAGTGTGACCAATGTGTAAGGGTTTGGTTATGGCAACACCCTCTCTGCTCAGGAGAAGTTGAAGGTAGGTCCCCATGGGAGTCCAGGAGTGCAACACGGCCAGATGGCCAAATCCAAATCCCCTCCTGCCTCCAGGAACTGTTCAACATCCATCCCTGCTAAAGAGAAGGGGCTGGGGCCGGTCTTCTGATGTGTTCATTCATCTCCTAGAGGACAGAGGAGTACCTGCTGCCCTGGTGCAAGGCAAAGAAACAAATAATAGCAGCAGCAACCAATCTGTGTGTGTGTGTGTGCACCAAGGACAGGATTCTTCAGTACCTCCTTCTCTCCATCTGAAGATGTGGCTTCCCCAGAGCACTGGCATGTGTCTGCTGTGGCCCTACCAGGCTCTGCAGGCTGATGCATGTTTTCATCTCTTCCTGTGTAGAATGCCCCCTGTGTTTTCTTCCAAAATACAGCCATGTTCCTGGCACTGGAAATCTTTTATCTTTATGCGTTGTTTGGAGCACACCCACTGCTTCCTGACTAAAAGCAGTTATAGCATAGACAGAGATTTACTGACATCAGATAGTGGTTTTCTTAAAGCTGCTTTAAGCCAGATTGTTCTTTTGGTGGACATGACACAACTGGGCTTCATTTGGATGGAAAATAAAGATCAGTTTTGCCAAAGCGAACATGTTTGAAGCAGGAAACTAAAATATGAATGAATGTATCTTGAATGCTGAGAGGCTAATGGGAAGGACTGGAGTAATTGTGGCTCTAGAAAATGCTGGTTTTAATTCCAGAGGGGCTAAAATCTGATTCTAATTTGGGTGAAAATTCCTAGCTTCATGGCAGGTGCTGGCGACTCAAACCAGGACCACAGACACACAAAACACATGCAGAAATAGCTTTCTCAGTCCATCTGGAACATCAGAAGCAAGGAGGAGGACACACAGTACAGAATAGGTCCCTCTTTGGGCCCAGCTCCTACAACTGCTTGACCCTTTGTCCTGTGCTCAGTCAGTGGCTGACCGCAGCAGAGGACCATCCCCCTCCGTGCTGCAGCCCAGCAGGACTCCTGTAGACTGGAGAATCCAGCCTCACATTTTTTTGTGATCTGTTGCTGTGTTCATACCTTTTCAGCACTTAATTTCAAAACCCTGATCTTCCTTGGTCTCAAATGGGACTTCTGTAGTGAGTCACTCCTAAAATACCCACTGGTATGTAAACATGCCCAAGCTCTCCTGAAAGAAGGAATCCTAGTTTTTAATGCTGCAACAGACACCCTGATGAGATGCTGGCCCATCTGTATGTCTAAATGCCCAGGCATGCAGCTTCAGGATGCTCAGGCCAGGGTTTGTTTTTTCACTAATGTAAATGCAGATTTTGACACACAGGTGCTGAGGGATTTGGGGAGGTACGTCTGATTCAGAAAAAAAAAAGGTTGCTTGACTGCACATCGATAGCCTCTGGCTTCCTTCAGGGATGCTCCCCCTTTCCCCCAGCCTTGCACTTTGAATAAGCATTCAGAGGCTTGGAAGCTTATCCAGACTTATCCAAATCTCTTTGAAGCGATGGATTAAGGCAGGAACTCTGGGACCCAGGCCAAGAAATCTCAACAGCACAAGCCAGTGAGAAACCAAGAGTCTGTCAAGGGGATCTGGCTAAGGCAAAATGAAGAAGTCCATCCCAGGGAGATGACAGGAAGGGATCGTCTGTCTGGGGAAGAAGGGCTCCATGGGGAGCTGAGTGAGGGGGATGAAAGAGGGGGAAGGGTGCAAGGCAGACTGGGAGGGCTGGGAGAAGGCACACTGTGGTAGACTCAGGCCCCAGTTGCTTTATGCCAAGCCCACTTTATGGGTCTGTGACCCTGGCTGCAAATCTTCTGCAAAGGAATTATGATGGGAGGGTTCTGGTACTCTCTTGCAATGGCTGCATCAGGAACACTGGTGGAGCAGTCCGTTATCCTAGCACAGACTACCTTGTGGGAGACATAAGTAAGGGGTACAAATCTCATGAATGACATCACAAAATCTTACGAAATAATAAATGGTCCCAAGAAAGAAAACCAGAAGGTTTCTATTCACCTTTTTGTTCCATGGCAAGCTACAAAAGGACATTTAATAAAATACTGAAGTATGGCAAAGTAAGAACTGATTAAAGGAAATTCTTATTCATAGAGCATAGCTGAATCTGGTGTCATTCTTTGGTACAAGCCATCGCTTTGTCTGCAGGTCCTCAGGGACTGAACAGAGAGTGAGATATATGAACAAGTAGCAAGGTTTTATCAGTCTGTTGTATTAAATGTCAGTAAAGGGGATGGGATTGCCTGAGGACTTGTTGTAGTTTTTGCTGCTTTATTTTGGTTCTGCATAGACCAAAATATTGTAAGTAGAGCAATGTTTGCACTGAGAAAGGGAGATGAAACAACCCCAAGACCTGTCGATAGGCATCAGTTGTTCAGGAATGGAAGAGAAGGCAGCAGAAAAAGGGGATGGTGGTTGCCTACACTGTCCCATGGTCCAGCAGCCCCATGCCCTGGAACTCCTGTCCTGCTGTGGGCTGAGACAGAGCCTTACCACCCAGAATGACTCCTGGAGCAGACTTACTGTTTTCCAGACACCTAGTTTGTTGTTGTCGATGTTTGGCCTTGGTTTTATCTTAGCTGTTTCATTCATCTGGTGTTTTGTTTTTGCTACCCAAATTAACCAAACAACACACAATGTTTTACTGAGTAAAATATGTGCATGTGCCATGTTCTGGGCTTCCAAAACTGGGTGGGAGCAGAAGTAAGATTATTGATTTATGGATTTTCTTTAACAATTGATGTTGTTGTGACTGAGGTTGGTGACTGCCTTGGAGCAGAAAAGCTGAAGTAATTTCGGAGCAGAGTTGCAGCTCACAAGTGTGTCTCCACATAAAAAAGATAAATACATATGGAGGTAAAATAGGCACTCACCTTTGAAGGCAAAGACTATTTCTCATTTTTCAGTCCTTTCTTAACTGAAGACTTCAGTGAAGATTTTTCAAAAACCAGAACTACACAAAACCATCCCCCATTAAGCTGACTCACACTGTAAAATGAATTTCAAATTCTTGGGGACAATAGTTGTGTCTGAGTGAAGCTTGTGGGCCATGGATGAAAAAAATACCTGCTAAAATCAATGCTTCAAACTCATGAAGTGTTTTTTGAAGCTCAGGCAATCCCTCACACCATTCCCCTGTTCATCTATAATTTTTTTCTTTTTCTTCCTCCCCACGTGCAACAAGGAGTTAAAGAGAGAGAACAGAGATGATCCTCTGTCTTGGAGCTTGGTGGTGAGGGCTCTTCTCTGTGGTGCACTTCTTGGGAAATGAGAAAGCCTAGAACTTGTTAGTGAAAAGCTAATCAGGCAAGAGCTAACAGCGAGCTCGAAGACTCTTGTGATTTGCTGTAGGTGAAGAGAAGTCCATCACGTGGCGGCACCGTGCTTACTGCATCTACCAAGTATCAGGAACAGCAGCACAACAGCAATATGGGGGGAGGGAGGGTGGTATGAAGGGAAGTGACAAGTTACTTCCAAATATGAAGGAAAAAACATTCAAAATGTTTGTCTTAGAACTATTTTTCTGGTTAATGTTTAACCTTTCACTTTTCCAAAGTAATGTTCTTGTTATCAGTTCTATTGCTGAAGGTCACATATAGAATAAAAGTCATATCTTAGACGTGAATAAATAACACAAGCAGAAATTAATTGAGTGCAAGTGACTCATGCGACATTTAAAGTTTTCTTTACCTACCAATGTAAGCAAATGGTGTAAGCGTGTCCCTTTTTGTCCCATGAGCTGAAAAGAAAGCAAGCGAGCCAGAAATGACCTATTGTGCCACAAATGCACTCGAGCTCCATTAGGAAGGCTCTCGTCTCAAACCTAGCCATTCTAGGAAGCAAACAACTGCAGGACAAGGGGGATATCAGTGCCCTGGCAGGGAATGTGCTTGGAGGGTAAGGAAAGGCTCTCCGCTAATGGGGAGCACTGGGAAGGCCTTTGAGTTGCTCTGTGTGGTAGTGAATGACAGCTGTGATTTTGACTGATGTTCAGAGCTCTCTGATAAGAATCCAGGGAATAAAAACAAATGTTTTTGAGGAATCTGTGATCAATAAATCAATCATTTCATTAAAGCAAACAAACACAATGCATGTGGTTTACCTCCTGTGTTTGGGAGTTTCAAGAGCTTTAGGTGCATGGGGCATCATCCAGTAAGGGGATTTGTTCATGTGAAAGGGAAGTTAACTGGAATCAGTGAAGAGTGTCTTTCAGATTTCTTTTATGGTAAATGCCTAACAATGTCTATTTATGGTTTCATAAGGGGGAAACGGAGATAGAAAAGAATCAAATGCTGCTACATAAGGATTTACAGTAATGTCACCTGGCTCACTAATGTGGTTCATAAATATATGTTTGTATTGCGTAGTTCAAAAGCATCAAATATTGAGAACATTTCTTTCATTGCAAAGAATATAATTTCTTATCCAAGATCCATACACTAGGAAGGAAAGGCCTATGGTGTAGTCCTCCTGATTTTATTAATTATTTGTAAATTCCAGAGGAAAAAATGGAGCAAGTATTTTGTTGCTTAAAAGTCATTTCCTGTAGGAGCCACAGAAGCAGCAACCACTTGTCTTGTAGATTTCAGTGGATCCAAATCATTTCTAAGATTACTACTGATACTATTCTGGAGATAATTGTAAATATTTAGACAGGATTAATTTATCCAGGTGCTTTGATACTATTTATTGTGCTCTGCTCTGTTGATAAAACCAGACAGTTTTAAGAAAAAAGGAATGCAGAAAGCAGTATTAACGAACAATCTGCTTTCTAGATAATTTATAAACTACTGTCTTCATAGTGCAATAGAGCTACAGAATCATTTAAGTTGGAAAAGACCTCTAAGATCATCAAGTCCATTAACCCAGCACTGCCAAGCCCAGCATTAAGCCGTGTCCCAAAGCACCACATCTACATGATTTTTAAATACCTCCAGGGATGGTGACTTCACCATTTCTCTGGGCAGCCTGTTCCAATGCTAGGTTTTGATGGTCTCACTCTGTCTTAGGCTGGTTTGCAGGGATCTATGGCCTGAATCAGGTGCAAATCCTTGTGTGTTATGTATTGGGGGTCCGGCTCATGGACAGTCAGCAGAGCGAAATGTCAGTGGGTAGAAGAGAGATCATTCTGGGAACATCTCTAACTTCAGGGCCCACGGGTGTTTTTCTCACACCTGGAAAACAGGAGCATAACTTGTTTGCTGCTGGGGTGAAGACTGATCCCACCGGCACATTGCAGTCATGGCCCAGTCTGCACATCTTCAAAAGGCTACAACTGGCTGAACCTTAAGAGTTTCTAAAAGCTTTTCCAAGAGGCTTGGAATTAAAGTGTCAGAGCATTCAAATGACCAATATGCTTCTTAATAGCAATTATCATTTTTCTAGAAGAGTCTCATTTTACTTGACCTTTTGCTCTGTGCACTGCAAAGTTAAGTCAATGAATTAAAATCCAGCTTCAGTGTTGAAGAATTGTGGTATACTCCTGAAAAGGAAAGCAGCTGTCACAAACAGAATCTTTTAATTTTTTTTTTTTTTAATCAATAAACCCTGGCAAAGAGACAAATGATTTGCTCTATTTCTCCTAATCTGAGTCAAGTTTAATTTCTAATCTGATAAGAACAGTAGTGTGCAAAGTCTCAGAAACACAAATTCCAAAGAAATAAGAGCACTTTCTTCAAACATTTGGACCCCTGCAATAAACTTGTAAATTGGAGGAGTGGAGATATGGGCTTCTTTGCATTTCTGAGACTACTACCAAGCCTGTGCTCACCACACACCACAGAGAATCCCCCTCACCAGCATGGCAGTATTTGTCTTTCTGAACAGGAAATTCAGGGTTTTTTTTGCCTACCCCAGCTCTCAGACAAGTTTTATTTCCCCCCTCTTCCAAGAAGTATGTCTCTGTTTTCTAGACCAGTATCTAGAAAGACAACTTCTTTTGGCATAGCCTCTGATTTCTAAAGAGAAAGGGGCTGTTCAGAGCTGATGTTGTGGTCCAAGTCACTGTCTATCACACTTCCCTGCTCTATTTTCACTTTTCTCATGTAACATCACATCATCTCACTTAATACATTTGTTTCTGATTACAGGCTGTGTATAATGGCCCAGCACAATGCCTTACAGTATGCTATGGCTTCATGCCATGGGAAAACATATTCGTAATTTTTATGACCCCAGTGCAGCAATGATGCATTTTTTAAAAAACAGAAGAACATATAAAGGAATTATTTTGCAGCGGGATTAAGCATCATTACTCACAGCAGACATACACATTGGAACTCATTAAGCCTGTGCTTTGTTATTCTTGGTATTTCAGAACATTTGCTCTAAGTGTCTCTCGGTTCTTTCCAATTCTGATGTATAAAATCCCTTAAAATTAGGCAGGACTAGGCCATAAAGCTCTTGATCTCAGATGTTGGGGCCAGACTTTTCCCTCTCTGTCAGTTTAGAGTGAATCTTCAGGCAAGGGATTTATTTTTTTTCAGCTTCATATGGTCCAAAGAAATGCTGAAGGAATGCTAAGAAAGGTGGCAAGGAGCAGCAGAATGGGTGGGTTACAGCAAGTAAGTACGCACAGCTTACAGTTCCCACTCACCATTCCATACTATTAAAAAAAAATAAAAAATAAAACTGAGAAGGCCTGGGTGGACAGAGGGATGGGGTGGGGAAGCAAATGTCAGAGTAAGCCCCTGGCTATTTCTCATTTCATTTGACTCAGTGGCAATATGTCAAAAACCGGGAGAAGAGAAGAAAAGGGAACATTGAAATTTGAGGGAGAGAGAGGATGTGTGTGAAAAATTCCATAAAATATGGTTCTGTTTTAAACTCTTCTGTGCAGAAAAAACTGCAACATTTTCATGTGTTCTTCCCCTTATTTTTCAATCCTCTTCTGTGCTCTCAGAGGAAAAAAACTGAGACCAAAACAGTGCAAACACCTCTCAGAGTTGTGCTACCCAATATCTAACTCCAGAAAACCTGCTGGCAGTGATTCACGGGGATCTACATCAGCCTTGATGTAACTCCACTGACATCACCAGGACTGAGCTACGGCAGAAGTTGTTCCTCTGAGAGGAAGTTCTCTATTTTAAGATGAAAAAGGTACAGAACAAAAATGGGAGCAGAATCCAGTGAATGGCTCCATTCATGAGGATGGGAAGTTTTGGGAAGACTGAACCCTGAATGTCATTGCTGCTTTTTCTCCTTGGCCTCTGTTGTTGGAGAGGTTTTGGAAGAAGAGGTCATTCCACACACACAACTAATTCCCTACTCAACATACCAGTGGCATTACCCACCTCTGGCCTCCCACATGCTGTCATACCCTTATCAGGACACTCACACACACACTAGTGCCAGGACCCTTTGGTAGCTTCACAAAAAACCAAAGCCAGTCTTATGAGTCAGGATCTGGTAAAACGTGCTGGAGAAAATGTGCACAGAGAGATAAGCACAAGGCTAAGGATAGTGGCTGCCTTCTGGGACTGCCTCTGCTTTAATGTCATCCAGAAGACAAGTTGAGAACATGAAGATCTCTATGGGCTCCTATTACTGGTCTGGAAGTCTCTAGGGCTTTATAGGATGGCTGGAGTGGAAGCTTTGAACCCAATCTGTCCAACAGGTCTCCCCCGTATTCCTTAAAACACCTCCAAATTAAGAATGTCAAAGCTTTTTTATGCATGAGTTGACTTTTCGTTGCTCAAAAACCCATCCAGTGAAAGCCATGTTTCCCATGTGGTGAGGGGAAATCAGATGTGCTCAACCACATTTCTGTTCTATCAGCCTTCTCCTGATCCTCACCTTACCATGTCAACCACGTTGTACATAACTCAGCTGTTCCAGCACCCAGCTTTTCGCACATCCCACATCCTAACTGCTCTGTGGATAGGGGTTTTCAGGTAAAAACTATAAGTGCAAATTTAAAAGTTAGCTCTGGAAATTTAGCCTAGGAAAAGAGATGCTGTCCTAGCTGAGCTGGATTAACAAGAATGAGGAGTGTTTCTTCTACAGTCTTGTCTGACAGAGCAGCTTTTCCTGAGAATGGAAGTCCTCTGCAGAGGTTCACACAGTGAATGTGATTTGTGCAGACAAATAATATTCTGATACAATCATTGCCTCTTGTGGCCTAAAAAATGAAAATACTGGATAAAATCCCACCTCCTGGCTTTGCGCTTGTCAAGAATAGGATCTATTACTCTTTAAAAGAAATAATAATAATACATAGTAGCCAAGGAGAGCTATGTGAACTGGCATCTAATCAGTGTTTTGTGGAGGGGTTTTGGTTTTTTTCCACTTCATTTTTTTTTTAAATTCTCAGAACTGTCATTAGCAAACAAGATTTTACTGTTCCAAGCTTTCCTCGCCTTCTCATGCAGGGACGCTCCAGTATTCTGGATGGATTTTCTTTCATACTTTTAGTATAACAGTCTGTATCATACTGAAAACAGACTCCCAGAGCAGCAGTATGCAAGAATTTCTTGCCACCCCTAGAGAGCTGGGACAGTCAGAGTTCCTCTGATTTTTTGTCTTTAAAATCAGCTCTCTGCATTCTCCAGCTGCTGGAGAATGCTCCACCTCCCGAAGGTGACCAGCCACACCTTCTTCAGCACCACCAGGTACTACCTCTTATTTGTCTCACTGCTTGTGCAGTCATTTTAAAATAGTGTCACATGTTTTACATCTGTTTTACCCTGTTTGCAGCAGTGTAAAGTTCTACATGACGTGATGAGTAAGTTCTGATTTCTATGATTTTCAGTGATGGCTTGAACAGCTTTAGACTACTGAACTTTATAGCTTGAGTCTCAGCAAATCACGTTCCCCAGGTTCATTAATTGGCACCCCAAATTTGGGGTATAAGGCATTCCTGCATGGCACACCTCTAACATAATTTAAATAATTTCATTTAGCTAGTATAAGATGGCAGCAAAGAGGCTGCCAAAGTGTCTCGGGGAAGCACCAGATATGTACACAGTGTTGTTGTCATGGGCTGGTCCTAACAGCCTGGTCGACTCTATTGTACTGTGGGAGCAGATATAGCTGATACATCATCCTGTTCTCTGGGTCCTCTGGCATTTCCTGCAGGGGGAGAGAAAGTTTGCTACGAGTGCAGCCTCTTGCACCAGGGCTGGTCTGATATCCTTCCAGCCCAACATACCTGCAGCCAAACCCTGAAGACCTACTGTAGCTTGGAAAACCACTTAGTGTTGTTGTGTGTGAACTGACCCTGTCCCTGTCAGTGCATAACTCCTAAAAGAAGCAGAAATCAGTTGTCTCCTGGGTGAGAGCCAGGTTTCTGTTTGTATTTGTATGTGCCTAATTTCCTCGCTGTTGCTGGTGATAATTTTTAGGTTTTTGATAGATAATACTTTACCTGAATTCCATGAAAAAGTATGTTCCTTCAAGAGCCTGGAATGCCACCCATGGCACAACATGTATTCCAAGGAAAACATTACATTATATCCACAAAAGCCTTTTTTGTTTGTTCAGAAGCAGCTGACGCAGCTATTTACCCTCCTCATGATCTAGGGGTATCTGCTGGATTATCAGAAATGAAAGCACAAAAGACTACAGCAGAGAAACAAACTGCCCCTTCAAGTCTTCACACACATTGGCTCTAGGAAAGAGTATGAGGATTCATTTGTCTGACTATATATCTGTATCATATCTGTGTACTGTGAGTGTTCTATATATATGGGTGTGTTGCATCTATGCATACCAGACATGCAGGCATGTTAATATGTATATGTATGGGCGAGAGGGAAGAGGGAAGAACGGAGGAGCTCCAGTGTTTGTCCTCTATTAAGCAGATCATCTTTCAGACAAGAAAAAATGCTACGATCAAGCCAAGGCTCCTGCTCTATGAATTAATACAAAGCCAGAAAATTATGGCAGTAACTGCTGTCTGATCATGACCAGAATTTGAACTGCTTAATATGTGTGTGTTGCTGTACACTCTATTTCAAAATAAGCTGCACTTACAGTTATGGGTATTACTGTGGGGAAGAGAGTTGCTTGAAGTCCTGAACTGTCAAGTTCCTTTTTTTTTTCCCCTTAACCAGTGATAAATATCTAGAAGATAAAGACAGCAACCCAAAAATGCCGTCATATTTTTTTCACTGCAGAAAAATATCATATGACATCAGAATGTAGTTTACATGGTGAAGGGTAATAAAGAAAGAAACCAGTAAGAAGATGGTAAAATGTCACAATCAATGATTTTAAAAGGTTAGAATACAAATTATTAAATCCTATGAAGAGAGTCCTTCAATTGGTTTCTCGGAGTCAGCAGTTGTCTCTGGAGGTAGCGGATTGAGATAATTCCAAATCCTTGCATGCCCAGTAGCTGAATCCATATTGGGTCTCCATGCAAGAAGACCCCTTTGCAGGGGTTCTCCTGCAATAATAATAATAATAATAAGCATAACAATAATCATCATCATCATCAAGTTGTCCACACTGGGCAGCTGAAGTCTTGTACATTTGACTCTCCCATCACATTTCCCTAAAGCCTGTATCTCCTTCAGAGGCAGCTGTGGCATTGCCTTTTTCCTGCTCCATGATCCCTAAGCTAACCTTCTGTTGAGCTTATGCCTGAAGTGTCCTCTCAAAAGTGCCATCCAAAATGTCTTTCTCCATGTTCAGAGGAGGATGGTTAGATGGCTCAGACCTGGATGCAGAATGCTCATATAGTTCCCCACTAGCACAAGTTGGTTCACGGGGTCTTCCACATTATGAAACCAGGGAATGGAAGCAATTCATGGTATGGAAGCAAAGGCTGTTTTCCCCCTGATATGCTGCCATACCTCTCTTGGAGGCTTCCTGAGCTGTTTTCCAGCTTCTTTGTTAACCATCAAGCTTCCATCTTCAACACTTGTTGATGAACTTAGTTACTTCCCTTTGCTAGCACCTACATCACCCCTCAGAATTGATCTTCAATGATAATCAATCTTCAATACACATACTGAAAATATAGTTTGTAATGCTTTTGATATCCTTCACCCAGTCCTTCACCTCATTGCCTGGTTGTTTGTCTTCTGTATCAGCTGATTAGTACTGGCGGTATTGTTTGTTAGTTAGCTGCCCAAGTTAACCGCTATTACATTTGGATATTTAAGGGCTTAAAAAATTTGCAGGTAGGCTGGTCAGAAAATAACTACTCCATCCCATGTTCATTATTAAATGTCCAAATATATTGTCCCAAACAAGGAAGAATAAGATGGAAACTCCATCAGAGAACTTCTCAGGGAGTTGTCATGTTATGCCATGTCAGACTCCTTGCTCATATCCTGTGGTAGGAAATTGTCAGAAAGTGCTTTTTAAAGAAAATTGTGAGGTTACAGCATCAAAGATATGACTTAAGCATTAAACAGACGCCTGGAAGGAAACAGAAACATTGGACACCAATATGACAACTGCAGACACGGAAGTACACAATTCTCAGGCATCAGTGTTCTACCAATGGAAAACAGAAACTGTTTCCTGGCATCCTTTAAGAAGAACATCTTTTCTTGTTAGCTAAAACCAACTTTACTTCAGAGCTGTTTCAGTGGAAAAATACTTAGCAGTGCTACAAAAAAAGTGAAGCTTCTCTCCAGAATGTTTTTAAGAAGGGAGGTATGTGTACACTCAAGTACCAAGTGTAATAGAAAGCAACAAATGGCCTCTAAGAGGTCCAGGACTTTTGGTTGACTTTGCAGACATGAAGTGTATATAGCAGGGTCTGGAAAGGATGAAGGAAAAACAGAAAAGAGCGGCATAGATTTGGAAGTGGCTTGGTTTTTTTTTTTAATTTCTGGGTCAAACCAAGAGTGTGGAGATCTCAAGGCCAAATTCTTGATTGATATAAAAGCAGCATAAGCCTCATGTCAGGCTCAAGTAGATCAGAGAGTTGGCCTGACTTCACTTTCCTTGCACTGATATGAAGCAGGACTAACTACCCTGTAGCCAGTTAATAGGTTTTAGAAGAGTGTCAGAGCAGCGCCTGCAGATTTGAAAGTGTTTAAGGGATAATGAGTCTTGGAGCAATTTTGGCTCCGGTAGCTATGCAGCGTGATGGTAGCCTGCATGTCAAAAGGACAGAAGCAACAGTGTACTGAGAAAGCAATTAACAGCAGGGAATAAAATAAAGTAATCAGAGGATTGGCTTAATTCTGTACTCTCCTTTTGTGCATGTTCTGGATGAATTACACTTGCTTTTCCTTTCCAGTGACTGGTGTGTTAATGTACGCAACATCAGCAGTGGTACATGAACTTGTAACATCAGTAGTGGCGTAAGCACTGTTTGCTTTGGCCCAAATTACAGGACATTGAAAAGCAAAGTGAAAAGGAAGGACCATTCTTTTTTTCTAATGCAGTATTAATTGTTCCCCCTTCCCACCACCCCCAGTATGTTCTAGAGAGTCCCTCTTGCAAAGCCCAGGATTAAATTTCATGTTCACAGTTGTCCTAAACCAAGATACTACCCTTCAACTTTTTTATTTTTTATTCTTGCTGGACATATCAAAGCATTTTGATCAGGCCAAGTCACTGAACTGAGGAGTGCCAAAGTAAATAGAAAAGTTTAAATTACTGCAGCAAAGGGACCAAAATTTCAGCCAGGACCCGACTTATGGGGATTTCCAAGCTATTCTATAGGGCTCCAGTATATAAATTTTCTAGATTTGACTTACCCATCAATTTTGATTATCCTGCTGATTTATTGCTGATTACGAAGGTCATCTCCACATTCAAAATGCAATTTATCTTGTCAGAAATGTTACTGATGGGGTTTTTCAGAGACTCAGGCCAGCCTCCAGCTCTCAACATTTTGAAGCTGCTGGCAAGGAGCCCACTGGCCCCGGCTGCACCAAGCAAATACCCAGGGGTCCGCTGGGACCCGTGGAGGCCGGTGAAAACTTCGCTCTCTCAAACCACCTCTCAGGCTGGTGGCTGAGAGAAATTGGTGGCTGCAGCCCCTGCTATGTACTCTGTAACTCCCTGAAATGAAGCTGGGGGTGAAACAAAGCTGAATGTATCCTGAGGGATGGCAATGCCTTTCCCATCACACCCCCAGCATCCAAAGCTGTGTGACAAAGGTTTGCACATTATTCCCTCCTGACTGGTCAAGAGGTTCTGATTTTGGACCAAAACATTAAATGATGTAAAATAGTCAAAGTCTAGCTTATTTATTGCCTCACACTTCAGGCAACGGGTTCTTTATCTGAATGTGTTCATTACTTGAGCTAATAAATATTTTTAACATAAAGAATTACCTCCTTCAGATTTTTGGAAACCAACCAGAAACTAAACACATCCGTTTCCTATTGTTGGTTTGGAGATATTTTAGGGCCCCATCTTTATTTTTAACCCTAACTTTTTTTCCACTTATCCAGTGGTGGAAAAAAATTAGGAGCCAACAAGAAAGCACAGGCAACAGCATACTTCACTTTTCTCTAGGTGGAAAATTGCAAACAAACAAACACAAAACCCAGGTCAAAGCTGGAAAACAAAGCATTTAATTGTTAAAGAAAAAAAAAATCTCAAACAGCAAAGGAAAAAGATCACATGAACATTTCAAAATCAGTGGTTTCTAAAAAATGTCAAATATAAACACTGAAAATCTTGGGGGCAGAAAGGTTTAGGAAAAAAAGATGCTCCAAGAATCAGAAAAAAAAATTGGGTTTGGTGGTGTTTGCTGCCTGCATGTGAGCAACCAGAGCTTTGCCAGCACATAGAAGTCATGAAGACACTTCATCAGGCACAACATTTTCAGTTCATAACTGCACCTGTAGGCACGACTGTAAAGATGGAACTAGTCTCTCCACAAAACCCAGTCACTCTCTGAAGAGTCGAGGTTATTCCCACGGGACAGAAGAGGGAGGTCAGAACTGGGCAAACCAGGACATTGCCAGTTCCTGTGACAGGGAAAACTCCCACGTGCAAAATCAGCCCAAGTCTTACGAGGCATGTTAGCAATAAGAGGAACTGCAGGTGGGCATGAAGAGCAAGCACTTGTGAGTAAGTGGTAGTTACTGGCCAGACAGTTGTCCTGGAAGAAGAGAATGAAACAGGAGCCATAGTCACTGATGTCATCTTCAACTCTTGCACTGGGAGTGCAGCAGAGCCAGCAAACCCTGATCCAAACACTACCATCTGATGTTAAATGGTGGGGGGGGGGACTTTGTATCCCTTTCTCACTACTCAGAAGCAACATTCAGAGAAACGCAAAACACCTACTTGGCTGCAGAGATGGCTCACAACAAGCTTGAAAACACCCTTAGGAAATGCAGGGTAAGGAATGGACAGAATAAGGGTTATTTGTTCTGGTAATTGGTTGTGTCCCCATTTGCCTAGTTCCAGCTCAGTTTGTGGGTTTGGCAAGATTGCCGTAGGGCTGGCTGTTTGCTCTTCCTGACTAAAAGGGATTTTCCCTGCTTTTAGGAAGAAGATTGGACTTCAAAACTATTTGAATAGATAATGCTTTAAAACCACTAATTTTTTTCTAATGTGGCATGTGTTTCTTCCTTCCCTGCTTTCTGTTCTTTAAATGCCTGTGGAATAAGACAGAGGAGGTTAGTGGCAAACACTCCCAGCAAAGGGTTAAGGGCAATGGCCCTGAAATTTGCACAAATTCCCACTCTATCTTTGGAGAGGAGGGACTGATCTCTGAGCCCAGCTTTCTCGCCAAGATTTCCAATAGCCTCTCAGGACTTTCACCCCCACAAGCTCTAAGGGTTTTGAGACCTTTCCCCACTGTACAAGTCCTATTTTCCTTTCCTGAAGGCAGGTCCTATTTTGTAGCCCCCTGAACACTTTTGGCCCTTGTGTGGTATCATGAAATAGTGCACTTTTAGGATCATGAGGTATAAAGAACATGAAGACTGATAGGGAACTGAGATGATAAACTCAGTTTTGTTTCATTGGGAAATTAGGATGCAATGCCCCTATCAGTACAAGACTATACCTCTTCATGCCTCTGTTTAGAGTGTCAAAGAGCAAGAGAGATCAAATGAGTAAGCAAGTGAGAGGGAGATTAACGAAAACAATATACAGGAGCCTAAATTGAAACATCATTTTTCACAGGAAGAAGGCTTTGGCAGGGCTTATGCTGTTTCTGATGTAGTGTCTCCAGTCGGCCCCAGGAAAAGTTGGCTGCAGTTTCTCAGAACCTGCCTTTTGGGACTCAGTGACTGCTTTTCTTCCCACAGATCTGATTAAGCTAATTGCACATTTTCTTTAATTAGAAGAATGAAGGTCATTTATCTGCAAATGACCTGAAAAAAAATGGATGTTGTTTTAATGTGGCTTTCCTCTCCCCGCCCCAATCCTTGCTTTTACTAAGGTGTTCGGCTTCTTTTCACTCTGCTGCCTTCAGCTACCCCATTTTGTGAGGGCTAGATCCGCCAGACCTGGCATCCCAACAAATTCTTAGGGAGCTTATGAGACTGTTTTATGGGATCCAGTCACGGGGATTTATACTGTGAGGAGAACCTAGAGCTGAAGAGATCCTCCTCCAGCCACAGTCTGAACTGAAGTGTAAGTGAACTGAGACTATATTTGTGCTTTTATTTAAATCGTCTGCTGAGCCTGTCTTGCTTAACAAAGCACACAAGTGCCATGTCAGAGAGGGCCTGTAAGATAAAAATGGGGTGGTGGGGACCCAGATTAGGGATGCCCTCCAGTCTGCAGGGACTTTGAGGTGAAATGAGAACATCAGGGGGAATCTTACACATTTGACATGGTAAAGACTCCCTGAAACAGGATAAACGACAGCACCTTCAAACTTTTTCAAAGGCCTCATGCCAAAGGTGTATGCTCTCAGATCTGCCTTAAAGACGAGCTGCTACACCCAGATGTTTTGCAGAGTTTGATGTGGCAATCACAGAGCTATGTATGAGCCGACAGCAGGAGTATGGATAAAAAAGAAAGTACATTTCAGCGATTCCTCAACTTCTGCGCTGCCAAAATATCGATCTCAAGAAGGCTGTCAAGAGCACTTCCATCATACTATCCCTATGTGTTCTGTAAACCAAATAAAGAGGATGCACTGGACATTCAGGGCAAAGAGTCCCTCTCATCAAGCAGTGAAAAATGCTCAAAAAAGGCAAGGAATTAATGTGTGGGGGGTGAGATGGGTGAGCAGAAGGGAAGCTGCTAGAAATGTGGTTTAGGGGATTTCCTTGACTAGTGGACAACTCATCTGGATCTCTGCAATGTCTGGTATGTGCTCCATCTTCTGCAAACTGCAGTGACTTTGAAGACCTGAACAAGAGGGAGCAATCAGTACCACCGTGTGCTCGTTCCACCATGATACTATACCTGCTGCTGCTGAACACCCTAGAGTACTCATATAGGATTCAAACCACCACATGACCCTGGGTTCACTGGCTCTCTATCCATTGAGTTGTCAATGTGGCAAGGAACAAGCACAATGAAGACTTTTCATTTTGTCTTGCAAGGCAGCAATGAATATTTTGTTAGCTGTTCCTCTCTCCCTGCCTGGAGGTGGTTGTTACTGACTTGTTGCCCAGTAAATGATCAAGGTGAAGACCCCACCAGGCTCAGTGATATTAAAAAGGAGAGATGAGGAAGCTGATCCTTATTGTCACAGCAGTGGCAGCACAACCAACTGCCCTCACCTCCCTGCTCACTGCCAGGGACCCTTGGGCCTCTGTACAGCTGTCCCCCTTTTCTCTTTCCAAAGAAGATGTTGGGATTTTAATACAGCAAAGTGATACCAAACAGCTAAAGAAGTGGTCTCTATCATACAGGGTTTGCCACAAAGTTAAGTGGTGACATCTGTCAGCAGTCTCTGACCACTGCTGCATCTGGCACCTCCCTGCAAAAGAAGCAGCTGTCCCACAGCAAGATGCCATGCTCAGCTGGACCTGGAAAATCCTGGCCTTGGCCACTGGGATTAAACGACACAAGTTCGTTCACCCCTTGGTGAGGTCTTGCCTAGTGCTGTGTGTAAGTTCTGTAAGGGGTTATGGCACAGACCACAGCCTGTGTCTACCCTGTGTGATGTCAGAGGATGTTTCCACACAGATAGAGCATCACCCACCCTCTTTGTACCATCCACAGATTATCTATAATCTCTGTGCCCCTCGTGCCTCATGTCAGCTGTTAGTCTGGCTAAAATATACTGTGAGCTTGTCTCTACAATTGCATTTTCATACTTGTCTGGCCTGGACACCAGAGGCAGGCTACGCACACACATCTGCACCCATCCCTGTTCATAGTGTCCTCTCTCTCCTTTTTGCCTCTCTATGACCTCCCACACAGACATGCCATATGCTCCTCTGACCAACCACTGCAAAGGTGCTCAGCAAAATTAAATGAAAACCCCCCTTCTCAATGGAAAGGCAGAGTCAGCATCCTGCAGCAGCCAAATTTTCCAGGCAAGGCAAGTTTTTGCAAGCAGGCAGGCAGGTAAAGCTGTGCTGGCATTTGCTCTTCTCGCTCTTCTTAGTGTATGCACCAAGTCCCTCTGGATGCATCCTGTTGGGAAGGCAGACGAGGCAGAGAGGGCTGGACGGGGGGATCTGTGATTAACCTCTTCTCTACAGGCTGGGAAGAGGTTAATAACAGAGCAGGGCAGAAGAGGCTATTGGGCAAAAGATGTTGCTGGCTCACGTCTGGATGTTTTAGTGTAGAGCTGTCGTGAAGCCTCGCAGAGCTGAAGGGTCCCTCAGTGGTTCCTATGGCTTTAAAGTGCCCAGGATGATTTAGTGGAGGGGAGGGATTCCTGATCAGAGAAGTGCCTTTTACTCTTTTTTTTCCTTTTTTTTTTTTTTAAACATGTCGCTGATCAAAGCGGTGCCAGGGAGGCTAGGAAGAGCAGGATCCTAATGGATCAGCTGTGTAAAACATGTCAGCAGACAAGCCCCAGTTCTCAANATGGCTTTAAAGTGCCCAGGATGATTTAGTGGAGGGGAGGGATTCCTGATCAGAGAAGTGCCTTTTTCTTTTTTTTTTTCTTTTTTTTTTTTTTTAAACATGTCGCTGATCAAAGCGGTGCCAGGGAGGCTAGGAAGAGCAGGATCCTAATGGATCAGCTGTGTAAAACATGTCAGCAGACAAGCCCCAGTTCTCAATGTGTCTCTCAGGGAACAACTCACAGATTAGAAAGAAAACACACACACACACACACACACACGCACACACACACACAAACCCTCCTGCTGACCTCCTGTCAAGGAGTTAAGTGTTATTTGGAAGTGATTGCAGTCAGCTTTTTTTTTCTTTCATTATAAAACCCCAAAAGTTGTTTTCCCAAATATCCAACAATAATTCAAGAAATGATGGAAAGATTTATACAAGTTAGACAATGACTTATTTGAGGCAAACTAGAAACATTTGGTAGAAAAGGGCATTGGACTCTATTGTTATCCAAATGAATCATACCCCCCACTTACAGACCGCCTCTCTCCCCACTACCCCTACAGCCATGACATATCTGGATTTACATGACCCTGTCACTGCTTCATTTTGCACAACTTTTGGCAAGGTGTGGAAAAAATATCTTTTTTTTTCGGTAGGCAACCTGTTAAAAAGGCAAACTATTGTTTTAGAGAGGAAATAAAAAAAAAGGAAAAATTATGTTAAAACCAGAAACAGAAAGAAGTACTTTTGAATGAGTGGGGCAATAAGTAGCAATTAGAGATATATACACATGAAAGGTGGTTTTACATAAATGTTGATAAAAATGGTCTAAGATTGCCCTGATAGTGCTTGCTAATCCCTTATTTAAAATGGGCTGCAGAGTTTTGCAGGAGTTGTTGCATAGAAAAATTAGGCTCTAATTCTATAAGACTTTCCTTTGTAGCCTGAATGGAAAGGACATGTGTTTTTAGCTACCTGGGCAGCGTGAACCAGAAATGCTCACTGCACTCAGAACACCTCTTCAGTTGATTTGGCCCTTTGCACTCAAACCATCTTTAATTATGGGTACACGTTGGCCTGAATACAATAGGGTTGTGAAAAGAGCATGGCAGGACATCTGGTGTAGGGAGTAAGCTTGGGAGCATGGACAGTGTTTCGGATCACCTTCTGCAACACTGGTGTTCTGCTTGTACTCACAGGTCCTCTTTTCTAGTGTATAAGTGACGTGGCGACAATGAAAAGCAAAGTCTCCTCCTCAGCCACTGCAAAAGTATGAACATAAAAACTCTTCTCCTGCTTCAGGAGGTCATGTCATGCTACACCACAAGGTAGAGATAAGATGGTAAACAGAATAGAATAGTTCGGCTGGAAGAGACACGCAACCTTTACCTAGTCCAACTGCTTGACCACTTCAGGGCTGACCAAAAATTAAAGCATATTATTAAGAGAATTATCTTTTCAGAGAGGAAAGCACTGTACAACTGAGAGGTTTTAACTACCACCTTCCCCCTTCCTCCTTTGTGGGAGATTTATCCCACAGACCACACCACAGTTTGCTGCCTTTAGAGATAGGAACCCTCACAGGGCATTTTAGCTGCTTTAATACCCTCTTAACCGTGAGCTTTTTGTATCATCCTGACCTTAACTAGAGCTGTGGAACAAAGCTAAGGGTTTTTGCATGCCAGAAAATATGAAGAGGTAGTTATTTGATAAAGTAGCTGAAAACCTGGGGTTACATAAATAAAGGAGTTCACTTCACACAAGTATCAGCATTTCCACTAGAATAAATCTGTTATGATAGCTTTAATCTCAGGCTGAGAGGAAAAAAAACACCCAAACCAAAACATCCCGCAGAAATATACAATGACATATAATTATTTGCTTCATATTTTGTGCACATTAAGTATAGTGAGATTTCTTACGAGGTGTATATTGATTTATGATTACATCTTTCAGTGTATCTTGTATCTGCATACAGTTTCTAGGTTTCTTTTTTACAGCTTTCCTGCAATTCAGTATATTTTGATGAGTTATGAGCCCAGTTTTATCTGAGGAATGTTCTCCAAGGAGCATGAGAGGCAAATATCCTCCTCTGCCTGGATGGGGAGCCGCAGCTGGGACATAATTCCAGGCGGCCATGCACCACGCATAGGGACAGAGAGCAGGGCCACAGGCACTGCTTGGATGCCCAGACAGAGCTTTCTCTCCAGATCATGGTATTTCATGGTGGATGTAGGTTCAGAGCTGATGTCCCACACCTCCATAGTGTCTGGCAGTGAAACACCCTGTCTGTCCTGCTCTCAGGGGTGCGAGGACAGGGAAGGTGAGCAGCCACCTCACTCTGGTCACTCCTCCCTGCGGCTGTGCTCCGGCTGCCTGCCACAAAGGTGAAGTGGTGTCAGATGGTTTCCCGCCTTGGGGTGGGACTATGATGACTTGAGGAAGGCCTGGAGGAGGGAGGGAGGGAGGGAAAGGGAGGGCAGAGTTCTGTGGATCAGAAAAGGCTCCTCTGGAGACTCAGTTTTCAGCAGCAAGGTCTTGGCTGTAGTGTGAGGGTCTGCATCCCTGAGCAAATGTCAGCAGCAGGGATGGCTGATGCATCTCTGTGTGCTGGTGCCTCTCTGCAAGGCAGCTTTTGCCAGACCGCAGGGAAGGATGATGGGGTGTTAGCAAGCCAGTCACCAGGTACCTATGCTATCCTTCAAGAGGAGCTTAAGGGGATGGGTTGGCAAAATCTTGGGAAGGTTGAGCAGCAGCATGGGGAAAGGAAGCAGCTTGGCCAACAGGCTTGTGCTTTAGTCTTTTGGATCTTTTAGAAGGTTTGGGCAATGGGGACCACCTGTGGTTCAAGGTAGTGATCAATCAGATCTGTTCTGCCTCTGCCTCCCTCCTCCACTGTTGGGCCTCCTGATAAAGAAGAGATTAAATCCTATAAAAGTGTTTGGGGTTTTTCTTTCTGTCAGAAGAGATTTTCCTCTCATTTTGATAATCTACTTTCGGTATGATAATTAACACTGTGTGCTATGAGTGAACAGCAGTGTATTACACAGTAACTGGAGATCAATTCATCAAACACAAATCTCTATTTAAAATGCAGCTTTATCATCATAGCAAAAATATTGACTATAAGTGAGCACCATAAGAAGACAGATGCTCCCTGCTTCATCCCTTTCCAGTCCTGATTACACTTTAATCAGTTTGCCATTTGATCTTCAACCTTGGAATAACCATGCTAACCTCAGTATTTCTACTTAGCTAAAAGTAAAGCACCTTCTAGTGCATATAATATTAATGATCACTTTCTGCATTCAGATAAAGCATTTGCTTGTTCAAAGCATGTTTGTCAAAACCTCTCCCATTTATCAAAAGGCTGGCAAAATCCCTTGCTCCCATGAAGGTGACATGGTGGCCCTTCTTCCAAGCAGGAGCTAGCAAAGGGCAAGTCCATGAAGTACTGTGAGTTTGGCTTTTGAGATCATAGAATCTTCTATGTTGAGAAAGAGCTCTAAGATCATCAAATCTGACGGTTAACCCAGCACTGCCATGCTGGGTTACATACCACTAAACCATGCCCCCAAAAACCACATCTATTAAATTCCACCAGGGATGCAACTCAATCACTCATCTGGGTAGCCTGTTCCAATGCTTGACAAGATGATGAGAGGAAAGTTCAAACGAGGATTTGGCTTTGACTTTAGCCTTTGGAGATGGCACAATTAGCTTGGAGGTTCAGATCATGGTGGTGAAGACACTGCTTCTGCAGCAGTTCCCCTGCCTCTGGGAACTGGCCTTTCCTTTATGAGGTGGCTGCAGTGATTGCAGCAGAGGCAGTGGTGATTTACAGCAGCCTGTGTGAGAAGAGAACAAGGATATCCATCTGCAAATAAATGCTAATGAGATGTTAAGATTATGAAAAGCCAGGAAATTCCAGAAGTTGGGGCTGCTACAGCATCATTAGTTCTCCTGCAGTGCTGTCCTTATCCAGCAGGAAGGGGGCCTGGGGGTACTCCCGGCCAGGGTAGTGCTGGGGAGCTAAAGGCAGGCTGCCTCCCTGATCTATTGCTTCCCTACAACTGAAGGAATTACCCCTATGCTGGGCAAAATGACACCGCTCACAGGATGAAGCTGTGCTGGGAAAGTGGAGGCTGTGCATCACCCCAGAGGAAGCCAGGAAGCCATGTGACTGGTGGCAACTGGGGGATGGGGTAAACAGCAGCCTTTGCCTCATCTTCAAACAGTTATAATCAAAGTCTCACTCGTTGTGATCCCTATAATTGCAGAACTGCAGCAGTAACCAAATTATCATTGCTTTCAGCATGTGATCCCTTGGGATGGGGAGTATGAGGGAGGAGGAAGGTCTATCAACTGTCACAGTAATCAGAGCAAAGAAAGGATGTGCTGGCTGAGTGCCACAGTGGGCAGGGGCAGACAGGGCACTTGCGACAATCAGTAGCATGTTTTTTCAGCAGGATGGTGGTGAAAATGTACTTGGGGCTAGAAAAATTATCTGGTGGGGATGAGAGATGGGGATGTGGTGACCAGCTGCATCAAGAGTTGCCTTAATTCCTGGCCCGATGTAATGAAACAGCTCTGGATGTGCCTTGGTGTTGGGTTTTACAGCCTGGCACTGTCTGTGACCTGTGCAACCCTGGCAAGCAAGTTTTTGGTTTCAGAATCCACCCAATGCTGAAGAGCAGTAGCCTCAGTGAGGGGTGTGATGTTCAGCCCCATCCAATGGTCCCGCCAGCAGACAGCATGGCCTGTGCAAAGACACAGCCTCAGGACATAACCTCCTACTCCTTTGGTTCCACATAGTCTCTTAGAGAAGAATTATTGCATCCTACAAGACCTTCTCCTGACTTTCTGTTAACCTGTTACCCAGGCTTGGTTGAAGACCAACTTCATGTCCAAGAAGAGAAATGGCTCAGCAGCCAGAGGGGTGTCTGTTCTCTCCAAAACACTGAATGGAAATATTTGACTTAACCTGACCCACAAATTGAAAGAGCATCCTGAAAACAAAAGCTGGAACTAAAAATATGCAATCCCATTGATGCGCTATTTTTCTCTCTGCACAGAAGACCTTGTTTATATCCTGAGCTTTTGCTTTTTGGATTGGGCTAATTTGTTCATAGAGGTATGGGCAGGAGCATGTGCATGTAGTAAATTTCCCACCCCTACCTCCCCCCCTTTTTCTTTTTTTTATGGATAAATATAAAGGCAGCTGAAGGACTGAAGGACATGGGTAAGAATATTTCCATTGGCAGAGATTACTGACACATTGCAAAGCTGGATATTTTACAATGTTTGTTCAAACCAGTTTAGCCCTGGTGCGAACTGACTTCACAGACAGGGACAGGACTGCACCCCAACTTGGGAAGCACTGCCTCCACTCAGGTTCAGAGCACTAGGGATAGCTCTCAAAAAGATTTTAGAAATACCTGCTGTAAACTACCAAAGAAAATTCCGTGGGATATGTAAGAACTGTTCCTTCCTAAGCACTTGACCTGCAGCACACGAGACAGTAAACTGCCGGTGGAAACATCATGGACGTGGGGTGCAGGGGAGCAAGTGGCATGTTGAAGGGTATGTATGGCTCCTGTATAGCTAAAGTGATACTAATACCTTTTTATTGACGTGGGAGTAAGCACAGATCTTGGGTTTAGGATGATCTGGCCTCCTAGTCCTCCTAAATGTTGCAGCAGCATAGGAGACGGTGTAGAGACAATGAGAGCCTGAAAGTGTATTAAAATACCATTCAGATATGTAACGAGATCACAAGAGCTATTAAGGTTGCACAAAGAAACAAGATCCAAACAGGGGCTAATCCAATATTGTAGCAGAAACCTGACAAAGTGTTTCTCTTAAGATATTAACAACTAAATATTAATTAAGAAGAAATATTTTGACAGGACAGTCAAATGAGACTTAAACCAGTACAAATTATTTAAGCATTCGTGATGAAATGCTGTTAGGAATGGGAAAGTTAAATATGCAGAAGCTGCAGTGAGGAGTTTTAGGGGGGTAAGACTTACAGACCCCTTTTCCCTCGGGTTTTGGGTCGGGAAGGGGCCTCCACTCCATACATCAGTGACTGGGGAGTGGTGAGTGCTTTCCAAATTAAATGCTAAGTCCCCTGCAGGGTGGGGGCCTCAGGTAGCTCAGGAGGTCTAGCAGAACCAGCCTGAGTAGAGGAGAAAGGAACTTTGTATGCCTAGCAATGCTGAGGAACAAGCCTTCAGACAAACCTTCACCCCTCCATAACCTGCCCCTCCACCTCCACTACCCCAGCCCCCATCTGTCCCTGAGTTATTCATGTCCAACAAGGCGAAAAGGTTCTGTTTGGCTGTGGCTCAGCAGATTACCACTACATTTAATAGCTGTCTTTGGTATGATGCTGTTCACCTTATCTCCTTTCTCCTTTGACTCGGCCTTTGAACACTAATCCACCTTCTAGTGCAGCCTGCACCCTGCTTGATCTTTGTTTGCTGTGAATGCGTATGGCTCCAAGGATTTTAGGAGTGGTGTCTTTGCTGCTTGGGCCCACGCTGTTGCAGCACTGAAGACACATGTGGATCTGCCAGCTCGCATTGCTTATTACTGGGTTTACCCATGAAATGAGTGAGAGTTTTCCTTCCAAGAGCCAAGTTCTGGTCTCAAGCTTTGATTCAGACTGTTTTTCTTTTTCTTTTTCTTTTTCGTTTTCCTTTTATTTTTCTTTTTTCTTTTTCTTTTTCTTTTTCTTTTTCTTTTTCTTTTTCTTTTTCTTTTTCTTTTTCTTTTTCTTTTTCTTTTTCTTTTTCTTTTTCTTTTTCTTTTTCTTTTCCTTTTCCTTTTTCTTTTTCTTTTTTTTTCTTTTATATTTGTTTGCAAGGCAATGCAGTACCTGGAAGCAATAGACAACACAAGAGTCTCTCCACAGATACCCCCAACATATACATATTTACTTTCCCCTTGCACATGCACACACACACACAGAGGAACAGAGTTCAACAGCCCAGTTCTACCACTGTTTAAAGTAATTTGGCCTCTTTTAAGCATTTAAATAAAATCTGTTTTGTGCATGTGCAGTTGGGTTTTTTTCCTTTACCCCACTTCTTAGGAAGGAAAGCAAATGTTTCTGGCACTCTGCTGCTGGATTGCTTGCATATTTGCTTGAGGAAAAAAAATTATAAAAGATGTTTGGCATAGTTTTCATTCAAAAAGGAATCCAGTGCCAGATCCAAGCATTGAAAACAAATGTGTGGCTTAACTGTCATTTACTCCAGGATCATGGGAACGGCTGCCTGATTTTCCAAATGAGCAGCCGCTAGCTCTCCCGCGGTATATGAAGCTGACTGACCAGCTTGATGCAGCTTGAACATCACTGCTGCACCTCTGTGTGACAGCCTGGGTGCTGATGTCAGCACAGCCACGTCTCCACCGCCATCCCTGCTGACGAGCTGTCACACACGTCTCTCTCGTGCTGGTGAGAAATCCTGCCCTCGCCTTTTGATGTGTTGTGATCAGGCAAATGTGTATTTGTCTTAATAATGTGAAGTTTCAATGTGAAGAACTCCCCTGGCTGATGGCGCTAATGGCCCTGATGGAGCATCATCCTGATGCTTCAGGCATTTGGCCGGCAAATTGTTTTCTGGGTGACATAAGCGATGAGAAACACTTGATGTCACCCAAATCCCCACCGCCCTGTGGTGCGCAGAAGCTCTCACAGTGGGTCAGGCCTTTGCTGCCATCACCGCTGGATCCAAGAAGCTCTATGGTGACAGAGAAGGACCCTGACCCTGCACAGTACCCTCCTCTCTGATATCCTCCTCAGCCCCTTGGAATAACACACATTTCATGGCGGACGGGGAAGCTCACCCCAGCCCATACCTGAGGAGCAACAAAAGACAATCCTAGGACATCTGAAACTAGCATGAAATGGCATCTTTCCTATCTTTATCTATAAAATGAGTCCAGGATAAGCTCAAAACTCTGATCTTCAGGGTCAATCACATGGGTCCTGGACCCACACTCCTAATGCGGCATTGCTTCTGGAGGTACAGTCACAGAGGCACCTGGCCAGGTGCACCCTACGGTTCGGTGTTGGTCTGCTGTACATTCATCAAAGAAGGTTGCTTTGGATTTCACCAGCATTTTTGTGAAAGAAATACTTGGTCTGCAAGACGTACATGTAGTCCTCTGGCAGCCGTCAGCTCTGCTGTAACGCCTGGCTTTTACTGACTTACGTGTAGAACTCGGCAAGGACCTGAGCTCTTATCCAAGGGCAGAGAAGCAGGAGCTAGCTTTAGAGACGTGGTGATAAAATAGAAAATTATGTACAAAGTAAAAGGGTCAAACCCCTAATCTGAAGTGTTCTAGTCAGCTTGCCATGTTGGGTGTTCCTCCCGGATCAGAGATAACCCCATTTCCAAAGAGTTTGGGAGAATTTGTTGAGCAGGGAGGAAAAAAAAAAAACCTAAAAAAACCCAACCAAAAAACACCCCAACCCATAAAAACAAAATCAGAGTCAGTGACTCCAGAAAACAGCTCTTAGTGTGTCTGTTCCAGTCTGAAATAAAGTCATCCCTCTTAATTCCCAGCGCATATTGTTCCTACCAAAGAGCAAAACCTTAGGAGGAAATCACATCAGTGAAGGGAACGCCAGCTCCTTTGTACTATTTTTCAACCCTGCCTTGGGAGCCAATAATCTGTCATCCCTTGAATAAACAAGCACCTTATCATATCACAAACATTTATTTAACCCTTTTCTCCTGAGCTTTTACCAGCCAAGCAAAGTGGCTGGGGAGGGGTGTGGGTAGTCCTATCCCTAGACTGCTCTGGCAGAAAGGACAAATTTCCTGTGTATTACACCCAATCTGTAAAGTGTCAGGCTGCCCTTCTTCAGCCTCCATGAAAAGCAGCAGCTTGAATCCCTGCATTTCACATAGCACAATCAAATTTTCCTGTCCCTCCACTGTTCCATCCCTCCCCCGGTACATTAACGCCTCCCTCCCTGGAGACATACTCTTGATTCCATCTGAGGGCCCATCCAAATGGAGACAGATTTAATTTCTTGGAGGTTGGAGGGAGGAGGGGAGTGGCAAGGAAAGTGTTTACATTTCATCTTTTAACAAGAGACTGTGATGAACAGAGCTTTTGATTCCAAGTTGCAGAGGGCTTTTTTTTTAAGAGATATTCTTTGACTCTGACATCATCAGAAAATGGAATCAGCAAAGTATGTGCATTTCCTCAGCTCCCACAATATCCATTTTCTCTCAGTGGATGTTTCTTGTTTTTCTTTTCCAGTGTTGCTCCCACACAATGGGGCCAATTTTTGTTCAGGACAAAGAAAATATAAACAGAGCATGGATTTGGAATATGAGCAAGGCCTCCAAGCTTACAGAAATCTTCAGCCATGGGGAAGAGCCATGCTATGTTAACCGTCTGCCAATAAAGCCTGGCTAACCAAGTGCTGGCCAGTGTCCCCAGTCACTTTGCTGGTGCCTCCAGAAGGCTGCAAATGCTGAGGGGCAAGACTGGTGCTACCAATGAAATTCTTAATTTAGACTATGTGAAGTCCCTATGCATCTGAAGAGCATGCCTTGCAGGTGAGTTTGGCTGACCAAAGCATGTGGGCAGAGAAAGCCTCTTCTCCTCTCTACTGTAGGGTATCATAAACATCGAGTTCACCAGGCCAAGTCCAGCCATCAGAGGAAAATAGCCCCACACAGAAGAGAGTCTTTTACTCCCCTTCCCTTGCCCTCCTAGAAGTTTGTGAACTAGTACATGACACGAAAAAAAAAATATACATTACTCTTCTCAGTGGGTCATCTTCTACCTTAAAACAAAGGTTAATATCTAGTGTTCAGTCATGGAATAAAACCTGCTCTTCCAAATAACTTGGGAAACATGTGCCTTGAAAGGTAGATAGTATTTTAGGCACATTAACTATGTTTGCTGATTATGGATAAGCCACAGCTTGTGAAAGTGTCCCCTCATGCAGCTCCCCAAGTGACCTGCTCACACTGGCCAGGACACCAGTCCCTGGAAGAGAAAGACAGCTCAGCTCTGTGGTGTGCACCCTTGGGACAGGGCCAGGAGTAGGTCCCCAAGCACCCAGGGCATCTGCATTCTCATGGGTGAGTATCTGTGACAACAAGTCACCCACGTCTGCATAAATGACAGCACTAAGTTGTGACAAACTGATTTACACTAGAAGCGTTGATTTATGATGGGTGATATAAACCAACTGCAATAAGGGCTTCATGTCTCGGCTCACTGACTGTAGCTCAGAAGCTGGTGGGAAATGCCCTATGAAACATTTATCTAGATAAAATAATGTTCAGCCATTAGCAGATGAACTTCATTGACATCCTCTGAATTCACAGCCTGACACACCTTGTACCACGTAGCAGACACACAAGTTGGCTCGTTAGGAGGCTGAAGTCTATAGACTAACTCTGCCCCCACCAAAATTACTAGGAATGTGTTTCACTTGGTGTACTCTGGATCTTTTCTGATATACAAACTTGTATATCAGGGCAAAAGGAATAAATATAAGCAATCAACAGCTTAACTTCCAAAGGCTGATTTTATTAACAATATTGAAAGGGTATCTTTTAGCTCTTCCCACTGCCTAACAGTTAGCCTGTCTCATGAACTATTTGAAAGTTTTAGTTTTGCCTAGAGATTTTTCATTCAGATGCTTCCACTCATTAGCAAAATGAATACCCTTGCAGTCAAGCAAGACCCAGAGGAACCCTCAGCAAAGAGGGAAAACAAAAGCTTCACTTGGATGAAGCTGGATGATGCCTACAGTGTGGATCCAGAGGTTCCAAGGCTGTTTTCCGTGATTTTAACACCACGGCAGCATATATATTCTTCGTGGATTTCAAGTCAGCTGGCCCAAATATCTGTTTGGCAAATGCAAACATGGAGAGGAATTCTTAAAAAATATCCTGTGAGGTCACCAGATGACACCAAAAATCAATTCTAAAGAAAAGAAAGAAAGCCTAGGATGGAGTGATGCTGTGGGCCTGGAGAAGAAATGGCAGACAGAAGCGGCAGAAAAGTTGGGTGGAGTCTGTGAAAGCTGGATTCTGTTCCTGAAATGCTGGCAATTTAAAGGATAAATGTGCTTCTTTTTCCATTGGAAGCTGCTCAGCCTCAAAACTCCAGAGTAGTTCATGATCACTAAACACTGAAACAGAATCAGTTCCAGAGCCAAATTCATGCTTAGCAAAATGCAAATTAACTTAACCTTGTACTCTTAGGAATAAAGTCAGCACTTATCAGAAGCTGAAGACATGCATTGGCTTGTCAAAGTCCTTCCCCCACCTGCAGCAGGGAGAAACCAGGGAAGAAGTTTTGATGCTAAAAGGAAAGCAGAGGGGAGTGCCTGGCTGGCGGACTGTGGTTTTGCTTCAGTTCTCACAGCCGTGCCTGGGGAGCCCCAGGATACACAGCACAGCTTCTTGCAACCATAGGGAGAAAAGATAAATGGATTATTTTGGAGTGATATGCATGTAGAGCTCATGCCACTGGAGAATGCAACCAGGCTATTTTTAATGTACTGCTTCATTTTGCACCTGCTACCATTACAGAGTTGGTTTTGTTTCCATCAGAGCCACTTGTCTTGAGGAGTTTATAACTCCTATGAAATGTGTAGTTCTAGGCTGGATGCTTGTCCTTAGTTAAGGAACAAAGATTCTTATCATTAAAAACCAAAAAGTTAGCATGACAGCATTAAGAGGCAATTTTGAATAATTTTACAGTGTTTTCATAACTGTAATTCCTGAAGGTTAGTTTAATATAGCCTCCTTGATTCATACTGAAATGGAGAACACAGGCTACAAGAACCTGCCCCTTAGGAGCTTGCAAAACCAAAATTGCATGAAGAGTCATTCTCAAGTACTTAATCAGCCACAATATTTCAATAAAATTATGAAATAAGAGATAAGAAACCTCGGCCCTTTCTCCCACTCCCACCATGCAGAGGGCCAAGTGGAGCTCAGCATCTCTTTGAGAGGTAGGAGGCTGGTGCCTGGCGCAGAGCTGCATCGCCTTAGATCACACACTCCCAAATACCATCCCGGTGCAGTGCCGGGAAGGAAACTCACAACAACAGCCTGCCAGAGCCTGCAAGGAGGCAGATGTAGAAACACCATGTTATTTGCTGCTTTCCTTCTGCCACCGTTTCCGACAAACACCAAAAGTGTTATGGTTTAATTGTGTTCATGTTGCAGTGTGATCCCACTGAGAACACCTCTGGGCACACCAAAGCCCGTAAGACCTGGGTGTCTGCAGCCTTTCGTGGTGTCTCCCCAGCTAATGCCAAGGCAAAGGCTCTGCAAATGCTCCCTTGTGCCACAAGTGTTCCTGTGTTTAAACAACAGCCATTTGAGCAGAGCCTTGCTCTCTCCACAAAGTATAGACAGCAGTAAGATGATTATTTGCAGATGTTTTCTTCCTGTCACAGAAAGCTGGCAATCTGCTAAATGGCTTTGAGACATGGGATGCTTTACATTGCTATACCAGCAATGATCAGTCTGGGGGCAATGGCCAGCATCTGCAAGTCACCTGCAGCACTGCAAAGCACCCACCAAACCTATTGGATATCTGGGCTTTTCCAACTGGGCTCCCCAGAGACCCTTCTCAGCCTGAACCCTGGCAACCTCAACACCATTTGCCTTCTTTCCTTTCCATGTTCAATCGCTTGACTGGGTTATTTTGCAGTCAGGATAATAATGGTGAAGGTCTTATATATCACCTCCATTATTAATAGTCCTTATGAAGTCTCCCCATCCCACACATTCTTGTATAAAACCAGGAACCAGAAAAGGCATGAAACAGGGTAACAGTTTGGAGAGGCTGCTCAGCCCTGCACAGGGGGAATCACACCCTAGGTTCCCCTGAAAACAAGGTCTGGGAGTGTTTTTTGCTCTGTGAGGCACAGGAGAAGTCAGAAATACTGATGCAAAACTTCAATGTTAAATATATTCAAGATGATTGGCCCAATGTCTTCATAAATCAAGCCAAATCTTTAAATCCAAAGCCATCTGAATTCAAGTAATGGGTTTGGGTCCTATATCCATATTCACTTGGTCAATAAAAGTGCATCATTTCCCCCCTGAATATTAATTCAACTATTTCAGACTCCAAGACCAAATTTATTTTGACAGCCTTTACGCTCTTTCTCCTTGACTTTCTGCAAATTACTGACCAGCATCTTTGCCGGCAGTCGTCTCGCCTGGACCAGAAGCACAAGTGCTTAACCAACTAATTGTAACTGTTTCTGTCAGGAAATCACAATTAATTACGCGGGCGATTGCAAGTTTGCACACATCTGAAGTTCGCAAACATTTCGTCCAAAAAGTGTTAACCTAACGAGATGCCGTGGATGTCTGCCAAAGGGGGCTGCAGGCTGCACTCCCACTGTATCCTAGTAAGGGAATCCTCACACTGCAGCAGTCCCACTGGGAGGATCAGACATGGGCCACTGAGTCCTTCTTATCACGGCTGCCTGCCAAATTCTTCTTAGGAATAAGTGTCACTTCGTGGTACCTCTATTTTCCTTCCCAATAAAATAATAATTTGGCAGTGCCTGAGATGATGATAGTAAATCAGTGTTAGACAGCAGAGGTTACCGATAAAATTCAACCTATTTATCAACCCACGTCATTTAGCTATATTAGCTGCAAGCAGGCGTAGGCTACTGTGCTCTTAAAGTAGTTTGTTTCAGAAAATTAAGTGGGTAATTTTCACATAAAAAAAGGGAAACATGACCTGTTTTTGTCTCAGAAGGGAATTACTGAGGGCTGATCTGCCTCTGTTGTGTTAGCATTGCACGCTGAGGCTGAACCACAACTACCTTGCCCTGTGTATCGGTGTGACCATCACCTGGACCAGCTGCAGCCCACAGCAGATAAAGCAGACATCCAATTCTGTTTCTATTATAGCAACACACTTTGCACACCCCTGACATGAGCTGTTGCCCAGCACCCTGGGGCATTTTGAATCTTTCAGAATTTCAGGGACAAATCAGTATGGAGACCAGACAGTCCTACCCAGGATCATCCTGCACATTTGCACTAGCAGCAGATTTCTCTGCTGTGCTACTGAAGGACTGCAAGGATGAGTGTCCCCAATGATCTTGATCTCCCTCTTCTTTCATCTTGCAGTGACATCCACCTGTTTGCTGCTGATCCCCCATGTCCCTTGTGGGATCACAGCACCATGATGAAGATCCTATTAAAATTAACACATCAAGTCTGAATAATGTGTATAAATCATCCCCTCTGTGTGGATTTTAGGGTGTAGGAAAGCATGATTTTCCTTGAATTTGGGATTACAATTTTAATACGTATTCCCTCTCTTCCAGTTACATCTTTATTTCACTTTTCCTTGCATTTTCCCACTGTACTGCAGTGCTTTTTGAAGAGGGAACTTACAGGTTATCTTAAGAACAGACCACAGACTTGAAATCTGCCCTCTGTTTTCATAAAAGAGAAAAGTTTTTAAGGAGGATAATCATATTCGGAAATGATGTGACTAAATGTTATCAGGTTGTCATGGTGATTGCAGTCCTTTAAAAAATGTCTGTATTGTGGTTCACTAATGAGCAATATATTAACTAACCCAAACACTATTTGTCTTTTCAAGTATTACTCATATGCACTACTGAATTAAGTCTCTTTTTTTCTGTTTTTGGAATACTGTTTTTTGTCGTATAAACACTGGAACTGAATTCGGGCAATAAACAAGGGCAGAGATAACTTTGTCACCTTTGCTATATTTCATATCACTGTGTCAAGTTGAGCCTCACATTAACCAGTCTGCAGTTGCACATACTGAGCTTCACATTTCCAGCAAATTACTTATGCAAGGTAGAACTTCAGGCTCGTAGATTCTGACACTTGAAATTTAGTCTGTCACAATTACAGTGCAATTCCCACCACATATCTCACCATTGCTGGGGTTTGTTTGTGTGACATGCAGAAGACAAACTGGAACACTGAAGCAATGCACAAGTCTGAATGGTTCTGAATCCACCCTATCCCTACTAGCTCAAACCTTTGAAATTTACCTTTCAAGTCCCCTAGACCTCATGAGGCATCTGAAGGAGTCTTCCTTCTTCTAAATGGACATGGAAATGGCAGAGGTTAAAGTACCTTTTGCATTCATGTACATGTCAAGGCATGGTTTGCATTTTAGAAACTCTTTGGACTTCAGAGCTCTTCCCAGCAGCTCCATTAAAACATCTCTCAGAGTGAATCTACCACAATCCAGGAGGATATGCTGGTTTGAGAGGGTCAGTGAGGTCACACCAGGGGGGAGATGCATGAAGGAAGATACCCTAAAAGAGACAGTGAAAACCTTTGAGAGTCTGGAGGCCTTCCAGTCCTGAAACTGTGCCACCCCAGGTTCAGGTTTGATCAAGACCTTCACTACCTTCTGAGCACTCTTCAAACCCTGCACTGACACTGGAAGTAGCTCCAAATGATGCATAGGATTAGCCAGAGTTGAATCCTGTCAAGATAAATATCAAACATAAATCACATATTTGCAAAATTATTTCAGGTGGTACTTTATTATTTTACTGAAATTAAAGCAGTTTTTAGTTTCCTGATTCTTTTGACGCAAGCTAAGACAAAAATCCCAACTCCTTCAGACTTCCCTGGAGTCTGTTCCTGCCCAAGATCTGCAGGAAATCCATGATTTTGGCTATGTCTCCTTGCAAAGCAAGTTTGTGTAGGGGATGAGAGAGGTAAAACCAAATTGTTCAGATGTTCTGTGGGGAAAAATGGTATTATCATGGATGCTTAGCCCTTACATTACATTTTCTTCCTCTGCAGTTCACACTAAAGTCCCATTGGCATCCCATTAGTTTTTCAAGCCTGCTAGAGAAAGACCACATGCGTGGAACATAATGCCTAGCAATTGAATTAGTTGTCTTCCCAGGCATTTTGCAACTTTTGTTTATAGAGTTGTTTTATATGACTCATTAGCTTTATTTTTGTTGAATGAGTAATATTTGATACTTGCACGTGGTTTTTATTTTTTGCAACATGCACAGCTTGGTAACGCATCTTTTGAACACAGAATCTCCCTTGTTTCAGTTTTACTTAGACAGAAGCTAAACACATAAACCCGGCTATTAAGACTCATCATTAATAAATTATGTTTAACTACTCTCAACACAGGTTTTGTGTGTTAAAAGAGTATTCCTGGCTCTCCCCCTCTCCACCATATTTCCCCTCCTTCCCCCCACTGCGGCAAGCCTATATTTAGTTGGAGATTTCGGCTGATCTGCAATTCCCGCTGCAAATTCCCTTCCATCATCAACTACAGCCAGAAGGTCCGAATAAGGGAAAGGTTTGCGCTTCAAGAGGCTTCCTGTTTCCCTGGATTTTCATGTTTGCTACTGTTTGTAGAATGAGGCTGGTACTAGACTTTTCAGACTAAGTGGCTGCTAACTCATTCCTGTTCTGGCACTGGCATCGGATTCGGGTGCAAAGCATTGTCTGGTTGATGGACCTTCCAGAAATATAGGCAGCGAAAGCAAGGAAAGCATGTCTGATCTTGAAATATTTCCAAAGCAAAGTGTCAGAGAGGATAATGCTGACAGGACTGGCAATCTCCCCAAGAAGGAGAATGAAGTAGAGGAGAGCAGCTTGTAAATCACTGCAGAGGAAAGTACAGCGCGGGGAGGGCTCCGTGCGTAGAGGACTGAAACACTCAACCCTGCTTCAAATGCAGGCAGGGAAAACAGGAAGAAAAATATTGCATACTTGTGCTAGGTTTTCTCTAAGCTTTCCAGTAGTTCTTTTTCCATAATGCTTGTCCTCCTGGCCTTGGTTGAGTTCTACCCTTCTCCCTTGGCTTTAACCTAAAGTAAAAAGAAGCAGTGGGACACAGCCTTTGCTTCTTCCAGGATCTTATGAGTCAGTCTAGGATGAGAGCCTTGCTTGGGAGCTTTGGAGACTAGGGTTCAACCATAGACATCCTGGGCAAAGCCTGTTACCTGCATGTCTTTTACTCACCCAGCTCCTAGGCATATTGAGAGGACAAATAGTTTAAAGCTCATGAGATGCTGAAGTATTATGGTCCTGGGAAGCTTGTTGTGTATATGCATACTGGAGATTGTTTGGGTTTGCTACTGTATTCCTGTCCTAAGATCTCCATTTCGCTAAGTAATTTCACTACAGTCCACATTCATGTTGTTACCCACTGTCAAAACGTAACCAGTCTGGATACTTTCAGTTTCAGCTGTGTTTTAACACACCAACATTTCTTAAAATGAAGCCAAGCACTTGCCTACCTAGTTTGGATGATGTCAATGTATGTATAAAATCAACATGATAAGGAATGTAATATGGTGTATGTCAAACACCTGATTTTTTTGTTAACCAAGAGAAACTAGATGACGGCATATAAAAGTAATCCCTAGAAGAAGAATCAAAGCTGAGATGTTGCAAAAAAATTAGCTGCACTTGCCTATAAAATGTTGCTTTATGGTATTACATTCTTGTCAGTAATTGTAATAATGACTCTAAGCCTGAACAAAAGCCAGACGACGTTGATAAAGTCTTTCATAGTATTCAGTAGGCTCAGGAACATGCTCCACATTTATAATTTCTTTTACCTTTGCTTTGCCTAATATTTGTAGGCCAGAGGCCAAACTTCTCAGGTGTTTATCACAAGGAGCCAAATTTTCTATGAATGTCCCCGAAGGCTGACCCCAAGGGCTGCCATTCCATAGGCCCAAGCAGGAAAGGCCCTTTGAAATGATGACTCCAACTGTCAGACCTATCTTTTATTTTCACAGTGTGTGCTGACTAAACAGGGCTGCCACTGGCTTCCATCTCTCTTCATATTTTCTACTTTTTGTCTCAGTTCTGTTGTCTCTTGTGTCACCTGATGTTGCCTAATCTATAGTTTATTCGTCAGTGACGTGGAGGGGTGTTGCCACATATATATATATATATATATAAAAGGTATATCTGCTGTCACATTTATTATACTAAACAAGCAGTTTTGAGATAGATGTTATTTTTTAGTTAAATACTTGCAAATATCAAGCAATATTTTGTCAAATGTCTTGTAATAGTAACAAGTATAGCTAATTGCCTTTGCTCTTGTTTCTGCCACAAACTATCTGCATTAGCAGAATATATTTGTAGCGGATATGTAATAAGTGCACTGTGCTGATTGAATTGTTGAATGTGTTTCAGTTGTTGTTAATGCTTTACTATTTATTCTTTCTTTATAAATTAGTGTTTCTGGAAAGTATTGGAGATTCAGGCTGATGCAGGTACAGTGACTTCCTAATGTTCATTTCTCTTTTTATTATGTCTATATTTGCTGTGAAGGTTAAAAGACCTAGTATCAGTTTCCAAAACGATGGAGCCCAATACTTTCAAATCATGGAGAAATTTGGTCCAGATTCAAACTTCACAGCTTGGACTTACCTCCACACTGAACTGAACCAATACCCGAGATACAAACACCTTGAACTCAGATCCCAGATAAGGATGTCGTGTGCCAATTCTTCCCTTAGAGCTCATATTCATGATCTTTTCAAAAAGGGGCTTTCCTAAATTTAGGTATTACTGCCTATCTCCTTTCTGCAAGTACCTTTGGGTGGGAGGTTGCCATGTCCTCATCTAAGCCAAGTGAACAGATCTGGTGCTAATCAGCTTCAGCACCAAGTCAGCAAAGTCACTTTGAGCTGCTGCAGAAGTTTAGTTGAGCCAAGCTGGTGGTTTTCACAGAAGTGTTTTCCATTTGCCCAACTGGATGATGATGTGCAAAGGGGAGCCCCCAGGCCAGGGGCAGAGAATAAGGGTTTGTTTCATTAACTGCTTCAGCTAGACCTACAAGAACACCTCTGCCTCCATGGTTCTCAAAGCTATGCCACTGATTTACTCTAAAGCAGAGTTTTGTCCCCATCTGTAACTGACAGGGGACTGATTGACAAAGCCCAGTCTATTTGTATCCCTAAGTATATTCTCATGGTTCCTTTGCGGATACTTTTTACATGAGTCAGTTTCTGCAAAAGGAAAAACACTGGTTTCACCAAGAAAATACAAAAGTTTGTTTTTAATACCACAAAATGTCTCTCCACTTAATTGTTTCTGAAGAACTCAGACTTATTAATAAAGGGCTTAAGAAGGAGCTGCCATAGCTGGCATGTCCCTGGGACCACTCTTTCCTTACATTTCAGTGAGTAGGATCAGGATGTGACCTGATGGCATGACTGCCAGCATTGCTGTAAATTCCAGTTGCAATTTCTCTTTCACTTGTAACACTGCTTTTCCCAAAGAAGCCTGTCTGGTGTTTTATTTTTGTGTTTGGGCAGACTGGGGTGCTGTCTCCGGCTTCATGAGGAATGCTGAGGTGAAACAGACAGAACATCAGCTCCAGGGGAAAAAGAAATGGCCACTGCTTTGGCTTAAGCCTCCTGCCTTTTGTCAGCTAATGTCCTACCTCTGGTAAAGGGACATTTTTTCCCACCCACTTTGGGCTTGATGGAAGCTGAAGGAAAACAAAATAGCTTGGTATATACCTGGTCTGTAGATCATTGTGTCCTTCCCCTACTTAGTAAATGTTTCTTTAATTGGCTTAGTTAGCCCTTCTCACCTTTCAGCACTTCAGGATTGACTCTTTGAAGAGAGCCATGTACAGAGATTTAGTTGACATTTAGTGACGCTAGGCTCTGCAGTCTCCAAAATATGACTGATGTCACTCGTTATGTTCCCTTGGGTCTCTGGGGACAAAGTCACTCTTACCCTGAAGCATGCATTGACAATCTCAAGATAACACTTCTTTGACAGAGTCAGGGGCCCTGTTCCAGGGTCTAATGTAATCTCTAGAAAGTTTCCAATCTGGATATTGTTTGTTATTTATATTCTGTATCTGGGGTTTGTGTTTGACTTTGTCTGATTCTGGTATGAAAGCTGCTAATAAGAACAAAAATTCACACCTTTTTCTGCTGGACAGGTGTGCTGGCAGGTCTGTGTTCAGATGCAAGAAACCTTGCTCAAGGTGAACAAATTCAAACAAACCTAGGAAAAATAATCAGAGCCTGTATTCTTATTCTGCAAACAAAGCCACTGGCACTGAGAAAACTGTGAATGAAATTTAATTTTACCCTAACTAAATGAATTTATTAAGATCACCTTATTGTGTAGATACCCTTCACAGGACCAGGAGAGGAGTTTGTAAGCAGACCAAGATGCTCTTTGGTTTGTCTTTCAAAAGGAGGGACTGGCTTCATTGCCGCTTTATTTTGCTTTTATCCTTTACCAACTTTGTTTTCCTTGCCCAGACACAAACCAACATCGCGAGCTGCTGATGCCCCCTCTCGCAGAGAAAAGGGCTTTGATGCCAACCTCGCCCCGTCGGAAGACGTGTCCGGCGGCTCCTGACTCGGATTCGCCTCTCGGGAGGGCACCCGAAGGAGCCGAAGGGCAGAGGCGGCGGGGCGGCCGGCACACGGGGGCGCTCGGCCCCGGCATCCCCCGGCATCCCCCGGCATCCCCCGGCATCTCCAGGCATCCCCAGGCATCGCCAGGCATCGCCAGGCATCGTCCCGGCCCCGGTTGCCCCGCCCGAGCCGCCGCGCTTCTCTGCCACCGCCGACTTCGGTCTGGTTTGTAAAGAGGAGTGAAATAATGGCCTGCCTCATCTTGAAGACCAAAGGTGCTTTAAAGCACCTGATAAAATTCGGCTGCCGTCCGGGATAAATGAGGCCGGAACCGCCAAAACAAGCCTGACCGTCCTCCTTGCCTGTGCGCACCAAAGGGCTTCGCCGGGAAGTCAGCGCTCGGGGCTGGCACTGCGGGAAGGAGGGGATGTGCAATGAGGAAACCCGGGGAAAGGAGAGGGTGCGCAATGAGGAAATTGTACTACAACAACTAGCCCATCTTTACTGCTTTAGTGCACTCTTTTAAATATTAATTTAATCATGGAGGTTAATAATTTATTGGTGGCAGTGAGAACTTGAAGGGGCAACACTATGTAAGGTTTTTATTCTTTTTTTTTTTTTCTACCTTTGATGAAACTGCAGCTTTGTAACTGCCATGCCCTGTCACTCTTTCCTCTGGGCTGTACCACAGCCTGAGTGCTCCCCTGTGGAAGCATGGCATTGGGCTCCAGTTCATGAGGAGCAATTAGTACCCTAAAACCACCAACCTCTCACCAAAACACCAGGAAGCAGCTGGAGGTCATTGTGAATCCACAGAACAGAAACCTAACTTTCTGTTTGAGAGCTTTTTCAAACAAATAAAGTATTGGAGCAGCCTGGGATGAAAAGAAGGGGTTACATGGAAAAAGAAGGCATTGAACAAAGTGATTCCCTGCCTCTCTTGGAAGATAGGTTAAAATTGGTTCTGTGTCGTAAAGTTTGAAATTACCCAATTTTTTTGTCTCTTGTGCAGAAGCCCAAGGTCTGCCTAAATCAGAATCTGAAGTAATATATGTAATCTGTGTGATCTGAGGTAGCACTGACAACTGAGAGCAAGTACTAAAGATTGTTCTTGTGCCCTCTGCCCGAGGGGCTCAGGCAGGATGTTGTAAGGCAGGGCACTTGGGTGATTGTTGTGAAGGGACCACAACATCATCTGAACAGACATCCTTCCAGGTGAGTATCAGTTACACCTGGGTACGGTCATAAAAGCTTTCTATGTGAACACAGACTGTTCACACACACTTCTTCCTCACTCAGCCCACAGGAGATTTTGGGAAAGACAGGAGCAACTTGTTCCTGCCACCTTTGCTTTTGGGTGCTCCTCAGATCCAGGCAGCAACTCAGGCTGCAGGCAAGGAGATACCTATGCCATGCCATATGCTCAGAGTAAGGTCAATGTTTCCAAGACATGCTGGGTCTCCAGCATGTGGGCAAGCTATTGTACTGTTCATGGGATGGAGGTCTGGACAGGATCTCTGACCTCTCCTGCCACTCGTTGTGGAAAAGTTGATCTCCACTGATTTAAAGTCACATGTCAGGTGTGAAAAATATGCCATGTGCATCGGATGACATGAAAACAAAGGAAATTGGTGCAGATTCAGAGGCACTACAGTGTCTATTTACACTTGTCATGCATCAGTGCTTAGTGTCCCTGTGTAAAAAAAGGAGGCACACATACCTGCAATAAGGAGGTTTTGGAGCAGACATGAGTGTGGACCTAAGCAAAGAGTAAAATGAAACAAGAAGGAGGACCTGAGAGTGTGGTGTTGTTTACTTAGTCAGAGATGGCATTTCCCCCATATTGAATTTCCAAGGCAAAAATCCTGCTGCAGTCTAAGTCTGGTCAGCTGCTTGTATAGGACACCCCTCTTTTCCACCCTGTGAAACAGAAATGGAAGGATTAGTGTGACTGGATGAACTGGTTGAGAATACAGAAATTACCACCAATTTCTTAGAGTTTTTTGTAGGATGGCTTTTGCATGAAGGTGCTTTTGTGTCACCTGAAATGGAGCAAGACAGAGGACATAAGGATCATCAAGATATCTAAGGGATCCAGACACTTGCAGGATTTGACAGCAGCTGGGATGTCTGTTGAGGTGCCAAGGTATTGCCCATGGGTATGGAAGAGGCAGGTGGGTGTGTCAATACTTTTGCAGCTCAAGGTCTTAACTCCTCAAGTAAGCACTCCAATAATAATTCTGTCACAGAAGCAGCTCATATCCACTTAGAACAAGTCTGTATGCCTAGCATGACTTACTTCTCGGGATTGCCCTGGCTGTCCATTCTCTGTCAGTTCACAAGCACTAGATTTGCATCTCCTTTCTTCCCAAAGCATCAAACTCAATGCCTGGAGCTGACATTGCACATGCAGTGCATAACTGGCCATGGGTAGGTGAAAGTCCCTCTATTCTATATGAGTGTTAGACCTTTGTGTGCATGAGATGGACAGAAAATCCAGGCAAAGAAAATTTAATAGTGTCTTGGAGAAACTGGAATTCCCACTGCAAAAATAGACTTTTTTTGCAAGGAATTCAGGGTTGTGTCTCCCAGAGATCAATGCATAAACTATGAACATTCTTTCACTTGCCTATTACCACATCAAAGAAGCAGCAGGAATGAATTCCCATTTTACTTCAAGTTAAATTAAAATACATTCCAGTAAGGTGTCTCTGTGTGTAGTTTTTATTTTTAAGTTACACTAATTCTACTGTTACTGCAAAGACACTTTATTCATAAATAAACAAATTCCCAGCCTTGCTCCATTGCTTTCTATGGACATGACTGCCAAGGGTTGCACTTCTGTCAGAAACACTCCTTATTGCACTCTGTGGTTGTTTCTGAAGAAATCTGTTACTTATAGGATGTTGATCTTAGAAGGATTCTTTGCATTTTCTGGTAAACATAGCACATCATTCTTGTATGATCCTGCAATTAATGTTTATAAATTGTTTGGCTGTCATTTTTAGGTGTTGTCACAATAACAATCTACAATGTCAAAACATCATCAATCCCTCATAATGTACAAAGGGAAACTATGGGATAGTATTAATGTTACACTGTTTGCTGAGCAAACCACCATCTACCTTGATAGTTCATGAAGGGATGCTTTAAAGAAGCCTTTTAACATTGATTTTTGCAACATGGTATATGCCAGGATTTACACCTAGGGCTGAAGAAGCAAAGTGATCAGTTGTCCTCAGTGCCATATCTAGAACATGACAGCAGGCTGCTCCCAGTCTGGGAGCCATATATTTATTCAGGTTATAAAGGTTTAATGAGGTCAGGATCAGTCACCATCACTCATGCTGAAGGGAAGAAATGGGATGCTGAAGTGCCAGAACTCAGTAGCAGAGAGCTGTTGACTGCTGATTATGGGTTTTCTGTGTGTTAAGTCTACCATACAGAGAGATGGGTGGGCAGGCAGGGAAGTAAGGAGAAGCAGGACTCACTTCATGCTGGTAGGTTCAGCTGAGACTCAAGCACTCAGCACATCTGGACTCAACAATGACTCTGAAGTTGACCCTATCATGTTGATCTAGTCTGAGGTAGTCAGAATTTGGTACTACTGCAGGGAAAACCTGCAGTATGACAAAAGGGAAAGGTGGTGCATACTTCTGGGTACTGTCCCCTGCAGCAAGCAAATCCTTTCAGGTGTTAACTCTATATTGAATGGAGGACTGACCTGTATTTGTCCCACAGTCACTTTCTAAATATACAGCACTGACAAGATTTTATTTTCAGTGTCTTATCTATGAGTAATTCATTTTCTGTTTCTTGGAAAAAACGTATTATTAATAGGCAACAATAGTGAGGGAGTGAATCATAGGGCACCAGACTAGGGCCAAGTTTGGACTATCAGCAGTCTAGTCTCTGCTCTTAGTTTCTGCTCTACCCCAACATAGTCATGTAGGTAGTAGGGGTATCACTGAAAGGGTGATGCTGACAGCTAACTAAGGGACACTAAAAAGCGTCAGCTGTAGAAGTGGTGAGGGTGGACTTCATCAGGAGCCAAGCTTGTCATAACCACTTGCTTTTCATTCTTGTTGCTGTCTGTAGCCTGTGTCCACTCCATGTCACAGCATTTTTACTGTGCTTAGCAGCAGTAGAGGACTAGGCTGTAAAGCCTGGTGGAGCTAAACTGCTAGAGAAAGGGTCATTCCATCAAGCAGACTTGGGCTTTCTCTTTCGCAGACTTCAAAAGTTGGCAGTTTCTTAGCATAACCTTGAAGACTCACAATGCTAGGGGTTGTTGAATCTGATGTTGAGAATGACCTTAGAAACACAGCAAGCTAACAAGATAGACACGTTCTGGCAGTTTATTTTGCCAGGGACCAACACTATAACTGGTGTGAATCCATAAAATTCTGTATCCTTCAGATGGCGAGGAGTTTCAAAATAATACAAGGATATATAGTTCTTCTAATGTGTTTTTAATCAAAAAACTTCAAAGTCTTGGCAAATAGAAGACTGTTTGCCTGACAAACTACCAGATCTATGACATCAGCAGGACCAAAAATATTCAATGAACTGGTCTATCAAAACACGTTTATGGAGTTACGAATAACATGCTATATATTACTTGGCAGATTGGGAAGCAGAGTACAAAACCATGGGGGAGTGTCAGCTCTCAAGAAAAAGCAACCAATGAGCAGGAGCCAGTAGAGACCTCCATATGTGAAATAAGATAAACTCAGTCTTGGGAGCAAGAAATGAAGCCAATTGAGAACCCAAGCAAGAGCTTGGGGTCAGCAAGAAATTGCTCCATTAGGAGCAAAATTTTAGATCCAGAAAGCTTTGAAAAGCCCCCAGGAAAGCAGGGTGGAGCCATCGACTTTTGGTATAGTTTTAAGCTTGAAGAAGAAACAGCTGAACCAAGGAAGAATTTCAAATTTCCTGTTAACTGAATGGTTAACCAGATGCTAAGCTCCAGAAGTCCTGAGAATTTTTCAGAATCTCTGGTTTCTTTGGTTTGAGGTTTCTTTGGGTATTTTTAAGGTCCTGGAAGCATAGCTTTGCTCATTTTAAGGCTTCAAAACACTAAATCAAAAGCTCATTATATTCTTCAAGTAAGCATCATGACTATGGAGTGGAACAGAGCTGGAAGCATGTGCCTCATGACATTTTTTTATCATTTAGAGCTGACAGTCCTGACATTGAGACAGGAGTTGCAGGTGAATGAAAACTATCAAAGCTTTTCGAATGCATGCTAAAAAAAGGCTGGGTGCATTTGAGTCATCAGGGAGCTAAACTTTCAGGCCAGAAAAAAAAGAAGAGCTTAAGCCATCTGGGAATTTCAGATTCGGGGTCAGAACTGCATGAACCGTGGTGTGTTGTTGGGAATTTCTAGCTCAGCAAACTGTCTGGAGCCTGGAGGGAGTATCGGGCCGGCAGCAGAGAGGGCGTGAGGAGAGTGTGAGTCATCTGGGACTGCAGACAGGAGAGGGCAGCTGCCAAGTGAGTGGGTGCCCCTGGGGAGGTTTGCATTTTGCAGGTCTCCCACAGCTGAACTCAGCCGTGCTTGGTACAAGCAAGAGCACTTTCCTCTGCCTGATTGTTAATATTTCCCAGACACACAATGGGAACTGCACAGAAAAGTCTCCCACCTTGCCAGTTCTTAGGGCTTCATCCTGCAAACATTTATATCAAAGTCACTGTTTATTGAGGCCGCTGGATTTAACAAAGCTACTCTCTTTTCCGTAGGACCCGAGTTCTCCCAGCAAACTACATTCATTCCTAGTGGACTGACCTGGCTTCATTGCTGTTTAAATCAGAGATAAATGTTCCCTCTCCCTTCTGTGCTAAAAGATGTTTGTGATCATCTGGAAAAATTGCATCCATCAAAGACAGCATAAGCCTCAACTTTGAAAATTTTCACCTTGTTTTCTATTTTAATAATTTATTGTCTTTGCCCAGCTGTCAGCACAATAACAGTATACCAGTTTATTCAACAAAAATCTTCTCATTTTCACGATGAGCACTCATTATTTATGACTAGCAAGAAAACCTTTGCCTCCAATGACAAGGAGAACGTCTCCTTGCTTAATTACCATGTATAGATAGCTGCATGGTGGTTGGGATAAAATAATTCACTTTCTATTCCCAAGAGTTTTCCTAAGTGAAAAAAGTTTTCCTTGTGAGGTAAGGGGGAGGATGGCAGATGAGTGCAATCTCAAGAAGCACACTGTAGTGGAATCCAGCACTAGGAGCCAGATGGCAAGTTTGCACTGAATAGCACTTTTTTTTTTTAATAGCTGTGAAAATTCTCTGTCTGCACGTGGCTTTGCTGAATGACAGCAAGAGCACTTCTAATTTATCTGGTGTTACACTTAGGTTATTCGTTTAGAAGGTTTCCCTTCTTTTTCACATAAGATCTGGGCCCAGTGTCAGTACCAAAGCTAATGCTTAAGTACCTGTGAGAGTTCAGAAAGCAAAGAGGGCAAAGCTGTGGAGGAGAAATGCTAAAAAAAAATAAAAAGAGAAAAATTAATTTAGGAGAATGATAACTGCAAGCAGCACCCCAGTCTTGCTCTGTGCAACCCTCTGCAACATGGTTCTGTTGTGCAGGTCTCATGCAACATCCACTGCGTGTGTTGGGATTTGCATACATATTTCAAAGGATGGGAATGAGAACCTGAGATAGTCAATGATTTCCCACCATGTTTTAAAATACAGTTGCAGTAATAAATACTGTATAAAGAATGTTGCCCTAGCAGTATATACATATGAGTTTTATGTTAGCATGGTTCTCAGAGTTTCATTACAGTATTGGAGTCCACTTGGGATTTAAATGTATTTTCAATCCATGAAATGGTGATTGTACCCCAGATTTTGAGGTTTCTGACTCCATTAAGACATAAAAACTCTCAAAACCCCCATGAATTAACATGATCTGTGCAAGTACAGTACATCTGCAAATGTCCCTTTGAGTATGTAGAATCAACTGTGGTGGTAAATGGAAGACAAGACAAACCTTGCTGCTGTCTTCAGACAACCATCTGACTGGTAATGCTCTTCTGGGCAGGGGTGACGGCAGCATTTGCAAAGACCATGAAGAAAATACACAATTTTAGAAGCATGGGGAAGTCCTGTGGGCTTATGCAATGTTCTATAAAGCAGTGAAGAAGGACTAGACTGAGACCTCCTTAGAATCAACACATACACTAAATCTCCCCTGGAGTGGACGTATGTGTCGCACATCCATGGAAACTTGGCCTGTTGTGATAGCTGTGTATTGCTCTGAATGCTTCTGGTACAACATGGAGTTCCTCTGCCTGAAGTCAGATTTCCCATGCAGCTCCTGTGCCTTTGACCATGGAAGTCTGGGACACTTCTTTCAGTGGAGCAGAACCGTGGGTTCTATCTTGCTCATGTAACCTGTCTGCACTTGGGAAATGAAGACATGGATCAACCTGTAACAGCTGTTGTGCTTGGAGACCTGGTAATAGAGGTGTGACTCTAAATCACATCTCTTACCACGTGCCAAGCACATTTGTCAGCATGAACTACTAAGACTGGGAGAATTCAGGAACTTCTGGAACACAGTTTTGGAGTTACACCAACTAAAACAAAGTCCATGTGTCCCCTACTGTCTAACTCTGCAGCTTTTTATTCTCTCATTGAATACTGACTGCCTTGTTGTTACAGAAATTGGAACTAAAAGCAAATAGACTTCTTCTATACTGTCTATATATTTAAAACTTTATAAATGTGAAGGCACTAAAAACCTGCAAGCAAAGCTTTGTCGTGTTGGTATAGTTGGCACTGTACCTAGCCCAATGGGCCCCAAATCAAACCCATGATATGCACACAAAAATAGGAAAGAGCATCTTCAAACATAGCACTTCTGCTAAGATGTCTGTCTGATCTTAGATAGAGATACCTGAATCTATTTAAATGGTAGAATTCATCTTTTGCAAAAGGCTGCCTTCAAAACGGGACTACTAGTGTCTTATCTGAGCCTCAGACATTGCTTTGGATTTCTGTGAGAGGGTCAATTCTACAAAGTCATCGCTATAACAGGCTGAAATAATTTTGCATTGCTTCTGTAGAATAATGCCCATGGATAGTGGGGGGTAAAAGATCTGTTTCTTCCAACATTTCAGGATATTTTTCAATTACACAAATCACTTCTGTTTCTCTTTTTACTTTTTTTCCAAGTTCTGTATATTGTTCAAATTTTTGCTTCTCATCTTTACACATTTCCCATGGCAATGTGGATGAAAGAATTAAATAAAATGCAGAATTTACTTTCTATGCCCTTTCCAGCAGTTCTTTTCCTTATCTGTGTCAACATTTTATTTTCCGGAATGATATTTAATTATTCTAAGATGGGATTAGTTTTTCTTAAAAATAAAACAACTTTAACAACAACAGAAGAGATAATTGGATCAGCTCAGTGCAGCTACACATGGTGATAGCCAGACTGATGATGATGTAAAATCATCTTTTTACTCTTCTTTTTGAAGACTGCATTTTCAAATCATACTTCATTGACAATCCATAAATGTTTTTCAGGTTCGTTGTCAAACATTCCCAATTCAGACATAGAAACAATACCAAGCTGAGCCCAATAACTTCTCTTGTCTGGCACAAAACCTTCCTGAAAGATGTCCAGTCTGGATCTGATGACATCAAGCTTTGGAGTACTTACCATGTCCTAGAGTAAAGCATTCGCAGTGACTAATCTCCCATGCTCTTGATAATTTGTTTCACTAATTCAAGATTCCTTTAAAGCCACTTCTTTTTTTCTGTTTTTCCAGCCCAGAACAAAACCAATAGGCCAATAAGCTCTTTCTGAGGCCTGATTTGATTCTTTTCTTGCACATCTGAAATTATGCATTTGAGGCATAATTTATCATTTATAAATTGTCAGCTTCTTAACTAGTTGATTACACCTACAGCTTAGGTCTAACTACTTCTGTTCTTGTTTGAGGGCACAAAAAACGCATCAAGATAAGTACCTTTGGAAATGTTTAAATGATCCTGATGTGTATGGTCAGAACTGCCCCACTTGCAGACAGAGATAATCTAGCTGTCATGGACTAATGAACTGTAACCTGGAGTTCTGGTTGATCCTGTCACCCTTGGCTAAAATAGTCCAAGGAGGGACGTGACGCATGTTGAAATCTTGTTTTGAGAACTGGGCATTCGGATATCTTCCAGGACTGCTCTCAAGGTTGTGTTGTACTTGCAGTAACATTGTTTGGAAGAATTTAGAAAAACTTAATGATGGAGGACTATTGCCTGGACTCTGATGTGAAAAAAAAACCAACAACCCACAACATCCTAACTGCAGAGGCATTTCATACCCTTTCCAAAGAATCATCTTGGGCCTGGGCTTCACTTGCTGCAGTGTGAGATACCCTGTGGTTTACAGTTTACAGCCCTTCTACAGGATTACTTTTTTGGTTAAAATTAAGTATATACTTTTGCTTAATTTCCTTTTTCTATTGTCTGTGTAATTGAATATGGCAGGTTTTAGTGTTTGTTTGCCTGAAAATGTTTTTTGTCTTTTAAAGAAGCGTTTTCTCTTTATTTCTTCCCCCAGGAAACAATATTTGGAACCATCTAAGAAATAATATTTTAAAAAGCATTAAGTTGCGATCACTGAGACCACAGACAGAAGCTGATGGAGGAGGGAGAAAAAGTGGCTGTTGTGTGCCATCCTCTACTGCCATTTGTAACAACATGTATCCTGTCCTGGTTGAAAGGGTAATTCTCATGCTTCTCCAAATGAAAACTCAGGGAACGATGAGTTCAAATCAAACAAACTGTCATTAAAATCACTGTAAGTCACTTAAAATCAGTGAAGTGTTTAAGTTTAAGTTTAAGTTTTGAGTTTAAGTCTAAATTCCCAGCTGTTTGTTCTGGCCTATCACACAGGGAAGCAGCAGTGTGCCGTGCTTTCATCAGCATTTTTTTACTAGCTTGACTTATATGGAAGGTTGTCTGCAACTGAAAAACCATGTCGTGAATCTGAGAGAGGAGCTTGCAGTTTGGTAGAAATTGGCACCGGAGTCAGCTCTAGGGCATTTTGCTGCTTCCCGGGGCTGTAAGTTCCTTCAGCTGCCCAGACTACCTGTCATGTCGGGGAAGTTCATGAGCAGGAGTCATCACCTCAGAGTACAGCTGGCATATGATTCTTCCTTGCTTTCCATGAAGGAGTGAAAATGTTTTAGCCAGTTAAAATGTAAAAAACAGCTTTAGATGTGAACAATATTTTACAGGGAAAAATTGATGAGCTTGGGACAAGAAGGATTCAATGATCCATGTGCTGGCATCTGTGGCCAACAGCCCAGATAACAACTTGGACAGAAATCTGGGTAGGAGCAGTTTCAGTGAGTAACTTACCATTTCTGGCAGGGCAGCTAAATCAAAAGTCACACCTCTTCAAGCAGGGTTGTTCAGACAGACTGGAGCAGCCTCTGGTGCAGTGCAGCCTGGGGCTGTTGTGGACATGCCAATCATTGCACATAGAGGGTATCAGCCAGCAGCTGTTTTTCTAGGTGCTTGAGAGCTGCCTGCCCTGAAAACTACCAATTATCACCATTTAATGGGGAAATCCGCGGTGTCTAAAAAATACTGCACCAGTGATTAGGTCTTGCCAGACATTTCAAAGTAGAAGACCCAGACCAGGGCACAAACGACTGACTTCAGACAATGCTGTTGGCAATCCCAAATAGTGATTGCCCTGAAAAATGTTGCCAATGACAATAAAAGTAACCCATTTGCCACCTCCAAAGTGTACAGGAGTTTTGTCACCACCAGCAATGGTACCACCACTTCATATTTCCATTCTGAGCCTGATGATTCTGACATCAGAGCAAAAGTTATTTAGGGGCAACACAAAGTGTAAATGGTATGAAGAAAATTGTATTTAGCAATTGCACCAAAGCAGTGAATTCATCAATTCACCAAAAAGTCAAACTGAAGTTAGTGCCTGAGCATGCTTCTCAGCATCTTTTGAAAGTAGGAGCAAGTAAGCACGTCTATCTATCATATCCCCATTTGTGGGATATGATCTCTGCAGAGAGCTCCCTAGCATGGAGTATGTGGTTATCATTTCAAGGGATCTTTGTGCAACTGAGAGTTCCACTTTCCAGCTGAGCACTCAGGCTGGCTGTGCATCTGGAGGATGGAACATGGACAAAACTTCTCCCCCAGATCTGCAAAGGTACCAGTATGCACTGGTATTGTGGATGCTGTTTTCTCCTGCTTACAGCAGCACATACTTTATCTCAGCTGCTGCTCTGAGATGTTGGTAGGTAGATGTGGAAAAGTGCAATTTTTCTCTCCCTGTCATTTTTGGGTTTTACCTTACAAAAAAGATATGCCACACTGTATTTCTAAGGTTTGCTTTTGATATCTGCTCTGTAAACACAACACAATTATGTTATTTCAGCAACATAGAAGGCCATTATCACTGGTGCTGATTGCATCTGATGATGTTATACATTACATAGTCTATCAATGTCTTGATGTGTGGTTTCTTCTGTCCTTAAATTCTATACATAGCTTGAATTGCATTCTCCCCTTCCCTGTTATGAAGGAAATGCTCTTGGAGTCTTCAAAGCATATATTTCCTAACCACTTTTGGCTGCCCCTCAGCAGTCCTTGAGTCAGGCCTTCAGTCCTTGGGCATCTGTACCTCACATGGCATTTACAGGTCTGTGATTCTGCCCCAGCACTGCTCAAGGAAGAGCATGGTTCTGCCCTGGGCTGCCTCTGCCAGCTCCACAGCCACAGGATACACAGCGTTGGGGATCCCAGCCCAGAGGTACCCCCACATCTGGATGCCAGGCAGTGCAGATGCAAGGGGACACAAAGGCTTGGGCATCCTCAGGGAGCATGGTGTTAGAACATCCAGGGCCACAGAAAAGTCAGAGTTTTCTGTCTGTAAATTAATGCTCCCACCGATCTTGTCATGCCAAGTGAGCTGTGCATGATTTCGCTTTCTGGGCTAGAGCACACATACTTATAGAACTGTGCCTGCATTTGGACAGACCCCACTTGACGCAATACAAAGGAAGAAGAGGGAGGTGGGATCACAGTGTAGGTATGGCTGGCAATGGTGGGGATGCTCAGCAGTTCATTCTAACAAAGCTTAGTGAAGCCATTGGCTTGTTTACATGGTAAAACTGGTTTTTTGTTGGGTTACTGTGAAACACTCCCAACAACGTGAATAGCAGTTCCAAGCCAGTAGTTATATTGAATGACTTTGTGCCAGGGGAAAAAACAACGTGAAACTAAACAGTTTACATAGTTGTAATCAGGAAATATTAACATAAAATGGACACACAACAAACCTCAAGGTAGCTGGTGATTTCGCAATTACCAAAGAATAAATTCAAAGAATATAAAGGGGAAATGGTATGACAGCCCCTCTGCATCTGGCATTGATGTAAAGGAATGTGTTACTGGAAGGCAGCTCTCTAAATGAGAGTTCATAATTTTTCGCATATGCATTGAAAAGCTTATCATATTTCATATTTGATGTGTGTTCACATAATTTCGAAAAAAAATCACGTCTAAAATGTTCCATTTTAGTTTTTGATTGTCCTGTAATTTTTGTGTTCCATAAGCTATGTGCTGTTAGCTAGCCTTGGGAAAAGCCTTCTTAGTTCTTTACAATTTGCTTTGTGGCCAGCACAATAAGTCTGCCCACAACACTTTCCACTGCCTCAAGAGTTCACATTAGTGACCCTTTCAGGAGAAACAGCCAGTAATTCCTAATCTAAGGGCAGAAGTGAGAGATGATCTGCTTGATGAGCCCAGTTCAATCACAATTTATTATATTGGAATTCACAATAACATACAAAATTAAGAGGAGGAAAAATGCACTCATTTATGTGAACTCTTTTTCCAAATCTCTGGAGATTAAAAACCAACAAATCTGTGATTGTTCACTTTAAAAATACTGCTTGAGGAGAAGGAGGATGAGTATTAAATCCAAGCAAGGAGTTCATCGCAAATAATTTTTCCAGAGGGCCTAGCTAATTCCCTTTGCCATTTTTGAGATTTTTAAGAACCTTTTTTCAAAAATATTTTCTGTATGTTTTTAAGAAACTTTAGTCTGTACAAATATTAGTGAATAGTTACTTGCATGTGATTCTACCGCAGATCTGCCATTAGATCTCATTAGTTCTGGCTAGGGATTTGCTGCTGATTTCTCTGAGCCCAGGTTAGGAAAAACTAAATATTGTCTTGTTTTCCTGTGATGGTCAGCCTAAATAAATTAAAAATTGTCTTTCCATCAATGGTATCTTAAAAAATTTACTGTTTCAGACTTCTACTAATTAACTATTTGTTAAGCTATTAATATTGAATAATGCAAAAGCCACAAAAAAAGGTGAACACTTCTTATTTACTCAAGATAATTTTTAGATATTTAGGCAACTCTGGTGATAAAAAAGAGGGCACATTGTTTCTGCACGATGTCATTCATGGACGTCCGGCATTGAAAAACTGACATCTTATCACTGCTGCAAAGGCATTTGGACTGTGGGATCACTCAGTGGGCTGAACAGTCTGACACCAAGAATGGGATGTGCAGTAGCTGGGTTAGTAAAGTCACTCTCCATGCCCTAGAAGGGAAGGAAACCATTTGGTCTTACAAAACAGGTGTCTTAAAATCTTACGATCTAGAAATTCAGCATTAACTACACAATTAATGTACTAGGGATGCTGAAATGACTGTGTTTATCCTTTAGGAAATCCTTATGTTAAAGGAATCACAAGTTTGGCCACATGAGAACAGATCCTCCAAACTTGAAAATGGGCATTTCCTCCTGTACAGTTAGAGAACTACATTTTGAGATCTCCATTTGTACTTATGTGGATAAAAGGAATAACAAGAATTTAGTAAAGACTTTTGGATTCATGACTTTGTTCTGCCTAATTGATGAATTTTTTTCATAATTTATTTTTCTATGCAGATTGAAAGCCTCCAGTTTTTCATCTCTGGCTGAGAAATGTGGATTCCTAACTCCCTCACTATTTGGTCATGATTTGGGCTCCAGGCCTGTTGGTCCCACGACTGCAATCACATTGCATATAAATGTATTTGAAGAATGAGGGCTAGATTCTCAGACACTGGAAAAATGATAACTTCATTTGACCTCTGACTTTTGACACCTATTAAGCAAAATGCTCTCCTTAGTTAGCCAGTTGACTCCCTGAAATGGAGGCCTTGAAGGCCATGAAATAACTCCAGATACATAGGTAAAATTGAAAGCAAAACTCCTTTGCAGTAGTAGCCTGCTATCTCGCAGCCATGGATTTTCCACTTTCCACAACCATACTATGTATGGAGACCGGTGAGAAACCTCTCAAGATTTGCTCTTGATACAAATTACTTCAGTTTGCCTGGGAAAAGACAGCATCCGAGATGAACAAAGCTCCCTGATTGAGCTCTCAGTGATTAATCACTGCAAGAGCGTGTGGGAGGAAGGAGCTGGATGCTCTGACACAACCCTACCCAGTTACTGAGAGATGAACTGGGGGAACTGGAAAGGCAACAAGGGAACAAGGGGGTTTCTGCCCAAACTGTCATCCTGGAGATTTACAGAGAGGAGGTTTGAGGTATGAAAACGTCAAAGGACAAAAAGGGGATCAGTTTTGCAGAGGTGAAGAGGCTGATGTTTGGTGTTTGCCAGCTTTGTGTTAGCATATGGGCCAGCACCATGGAGCTCAGCAGCCCAGCAGCAGGGCTGCCTGTCCTCACAGGGGGGTCAGGTGGGAACAAAGGAGTCCAGACCAGTGTCCATACACTTGGCCTCTGGGAATGGCCTTGATTACACAGGCTGTGGCTGTCCCAATGGCTTGGTGCACAGACACCACTAGGAAGAGAAAAAGCAAATGTTACCAAAGGCAAATAGAGAAAGCCTGGGAAGCCAGAGGTCTGGGTGGATGTCTGGAACAAAACAGCCTTTGGGACATGGGACGTAGCAAAATTGGCTGAAGTCTCATGACAAAGGTTTGCAAGAACTCCCACTGCTGTATGGAGATTGCTGCCTTCTCCTGGTGAGCTGGGCAAAGCACAGCTGGAGAAATGAGCCAGCACAGCTGAGAGTTTTTTCTGAAAGGCCTGGCTCTCTCAGACTTCTGTGCCCTCAACATTATCCACTTTCATATTTTCTGTAAAAAAAAGGATGACCTGCAAACCTGTAATGCTAAAATCACTTGCAAGGACCTCACTGATTGCTACACAGAGAATATCCCACCAAGTTTCCTCCTCCCCCCTGCAAAAAATGACTTAGGAGAGGGAAACGACTAATACCTTCCAAGGCATCAAGGCAAGCAAAATGAAGAGGACTTTGGAAGAAGAAGGGTGTGGACATCTCTTGGTTACTAAAGTGCTGTTCTTCTGCCAGGGCAAACAGACAGAAGGGGGAAGTGGATGAGGGAAGTTTCTCTGCTGGAGCTCCCTGCTTGCTACAACTGCTCCCAGAGATAAGACGTGGATCAAGGGAGATAGCACTCTTGGCTTGGCTCTGCTGGGCTCTGTGGGGCTCTGCTCTGTTGTACGGAGCCCAGCCAAGCTGAGCGCGTGCACAGCTCCTTGCATGGAGTAACCCCACTGGCAGCTGGACACCCTGGAGAATTTCAGAAAAAAAGTTATAGCCATCTTTCCCAGATGTATTCTGGAGACGAGTTTTTTCACAAACAGCCTTGCCTCACTCGGAGTATCTGGGCTCCTCTGGAGAGCTCTGTTGAAGGCCAGGGCCTATCAGCTGTCCTGGCAGGAGTTTGGAATGGTGCCTCCAGGCATTGCTGAGCCCCACACCTCTGGCTTATCACACTGTGCCCCCGGCAAGTCCACCGGGCCTGCCCTCACACCACAGCCCTCAGGCTGCCCAGTGCCCTCTGGGAGACTCTCACTCTCTCCTCTCTCCAGTGGTATTCTTCTGCCGAGACTGTTTTTTGCTTTGTGAGAGATCAAAGGAGAATAAACATCTCCATCTTCCCTCTGAACATATCCAGCCTAATATGCATGGTATTTTTATTGTGGAAGGGAGCGATTTGTAAGAAGAAATGAAAATCTCCAGCGTGTCAGCTCATAGGAGCTAATGATGTTTACACAGACATACCACACTGATGGAATAGTCCCAACATCCCCTTCTCTGGGAGGGGGGAGGGGAGAAAAAAAAGGGGGGGNCTGATACCAGGCAGCTGATGCGCCGCCTCATCCAAAACACACACTTGGGGGAGGCGCACGCCCACGCCAGGCTTCGGGGGGGCTTCGGGGCCGGGGAGGGATGCGGGGGGCCGGCACCCACCTTCCCCAGTCCCGCCTGGCCGGGCCGGGGTGTGCTGGGCCGCCGCCGCTGTTTGCCAAGCACTACAAGTGGCGGGAGAAACGGGTCCACTTCAGGGTGGAAATATTTCAAATGCTTCAGGGGATGGAGATGGGGGAGAGGCTGCCCGGCCAAAATTTGCGGGAGGAGAGACCGCCTGCCTCCCGCCCTGCCCCCTCAGCCCCTCCCGGCCTGCCATCCCCACACCCTTCTGAAGTCCAAATCCACGCACATTTGGTGGGCTGGCTGACGCACCTCTGGGACCAGGAGCTCTGGGCACTACCGGTCCCTTTGCTTACCCTCCTTCAGCCCTCCATGCAGCCATGGGTGCGTTAGATTATCTCTGTGGGGGCACATCCCAGCGGCTGCCAGCTTTCTTGGGCACAGAACAGGGAAAGGGGTCCCTAGCAGGGACCTACGAGGTTATAAAAGGCAAAGGAAACAGAAGGTGAAAGGTCTCAGAGTTTAAAAAAAAGTCTTCTATGAGTCAAATTTTCACACTGTCAGTCTTTCAGCCTTGCTAGTTCCAAATTGTTGCTGTGTTGTCTAATCCCTGACACCCATGTTTCTGCTGCTGCTCAAGGGTGAAGCCAAGAGCAGCCGAGTAGCCACTCTCTACCTGCCCCGACCGTGTGTTTTCCTCTGTTTTTGTGTTGGGGAAGAACTATTATAGTGCATTTCTGTGAATCACATATTCCACTGTTAAATATTTCTTTTATGCCTGTAATGTACACGGTTTCCTTGAGTTTTGCCTTAAAAAAATCCTAGTAGCAAAGCCTTTTTTTTCTCGTTCTTTCTTGCTTTCTAGTTTGTGATTTGTTCTTTTTTTTTTTTTCCCAGTCCAGTTGTTTCCTGAAGCATAGGCTTGCTTCTAGCAACAGACCAGGTTGCTCTGGACTGACCTATTTCCCTCAGAGCTGATTTGAAGACCCTGGCTGGGTCAGGGCACCAATGGAAATTTCAGGCTGCACACAAAACAACAAGGCTGCAGGGAAGCCAAAGTGACAATTTATTTTTAAAATAATACTATGGGTAAAACTGTGTGGAACAGCTCCTCAGCTGTGGAACTGCCAAACACTTACACAGCTAAGGTAGCACTGATCAGTTTGTAAGCCTCTGTCATTGTTCACAGTCTCACCTTTTGAATGGTGCTGCTGGTAGAGAAATTGATCCCAGAGCAGCTGGGAATTGGAGGGGATGTGTTTATACCCAAAGCCATGATGATTTTGTCTAGAAAGCCCCTTTTATCTGAGCCTGCTCACAGAATGCATTGTAGTGTGGGTGCGAGATAGCTGCTTTTCCACACTTAGAGCTGAGAAGGTTGCCAGTCTCCTAAGCTTTGGAGCTAGGCATCAGTTAATTTTTTTCTCTCTGGCAGCTTCTATAGAAAACACAGATTTTAAACCCAGTCTGTATCTTGAATTTACTATTGTCTTGGTGCATCCCAAAAGATAGAACATGTGAAATATGATGGAACAAATGGCCACAGAGGATCTTGCCATGGTGTACCCAGTCAGTCCTCTCACATGGCCGAGTGCAAGCGACTGTGAAAACAGCTATTGCGGGAAACAACTATTGCCCAATTCACCTAATTTTCAGGATAAGGCTGAATGATTTTCTCTGAAATCAAGAAACTGTTCTCAGCATTCTGTGCTATATTTTTAAAACAGTGTTGCTGAAGGCTGGAAACCACATATAGTCGTTTAAATCTGAAACATCACAGAATCACAGCACGGGGTGCTGAGTTTCAGCTGTGTAGGGGATGCAACTGTGGCACCTTTAGTAGGCTGTCCAGTACTTTCTCTAGTTTACCTGAGCCAGTGCCTCTGCACGTATTTGCTAAGGAAAAGCTCTAGTTTNAAGGGAGAGACAGCGGAGAGAGGAGTGACCCACGCTCCCCTCCCCCGGCTCTTTCCTGCGCAGCAACCTGTACTTGACCCTCCCGAGCCTGGCTCTGCTCAGCCTCCATCCCG